>PVJO010006190.1:0-91298 GCA_004026905.1 Hystrix cristata
AGATAGATAGATAGATAGATAGATAGATAGATAGATAGATAGATATAGATATATAAAAATATATCTATATTTATAAAGGCCAACTTGAGATATACCCCTGAAGGATTGTGTATAAAGACCAGCCAGTGTCTGGGTCCTTGAATAATACTGGACAATGGGTTAGTACATTCCTTTTACAGCCCACCACTGGGATTATTCTCCAAGCAAGTAATATTCTCCACTTCCACATCAAGAGTACACACTACTTATAAACAACAGAGTTGGTTTGGTCATTGCTGTGGACCAATGACTGCTGTGTTTTCTACTGTTGCATTTTCAGAGTGGAAGGTTTAAATGCCATCACCTTGTTTGTTTCTCAGGATGTGCTGAGAATGTCTTTAACTATGTGAATTGCCAGATTATAAGAAGCAGCCAATAGAGTCAAGTTCTTCAACTGTGGATCCTGGATTTGAACCTGGAGGCAGCAAACAGTTGGAACTTTGTGCTTCTTTGGAGATTGGTGTGAATATTTTTTTTGCATAAAAACTCTTCCCATGAATATTTAGGGAGTCAAAGTAGTGAATGATGGCAGAACTGTTTCTATTCTCCCCTACTTTCTTAATAATAATGCCTCAGACTGATGGCTGAACTTCCACTGCCCTTTATCAGTTGCGTTTACGTATGAACACACGTTTAAATTCTAGTTAATGCTACGTGAGTGAGGCTATTTGTAAAAACTGTCAAAGATTGCTGACATGTAATCTTTGCCCTTTTTATTTTTAAATCCCTTCTATCTTCTTGGTACCTGGAGTGCAAGGATAATGGTTGGAGTCTTGATCTTTGTCTTTAATATTTGAGAAGAGACTCTTACTCTAAGAAAGGTGGACCTACGAGTTAGAAAGACCAAAGTTTCCTATGGAGTGTGTGGATTTCCTTCAGTTCTCTGAGGGTGCCTACCTCATTTACAGAAAGGAAATGTCAATGTCTACATTGTTTCAGTCACTATAATATTTAGTCATCTTTTTCCTTGCAGTCAGTCTAATCCTAATTCGCACACCTTTCAGGAAGCCCCAACGTTTTACAGGAGATGTGTGGTGGGAACAGAGGAGAGAGAAGGAGTTAGGCTATGGAATAATTTAATTCGTACCTGAGTCCCATATTTTTTTTTTTTAATTAAATACTGAAACTCCAAACCAGAAACTTACAAAACACATCCTCTTTTGTGTAACAAAGTTGTCTAAAATGGACTCAGCGCTCTGGGGCATTGTAGGCCAATTGCGTCACAGGAGCACAGCCTGGCAGAGCGGGTAATGCCATGACACGGCAAGTTAGGACAGCTCACTCCAGAGCGGTGTTCCTTCAGCCTGTGGGGCCGTGGAGTGGACTGGAAGTCATTTTCTCCAGATGGTGCCTTCTGTTTCAAAGGCACATTTTGAAGCCTCAGCAACTGATCAAAAAGACTACCGAATATTGTTCTCTGTGTGTGATAAATGGGGTGGGGTTCAGAGCTGGGGGAAGTGGCTCTGTTGACTTCTGAAGTGTGCCTTACAAGCAGCATTCCTTCTGGGACTTACTCTTCCTCTTTTGAATTGCTACCTCCTTCCGTTCTCCCGCCTTACTTCTCATCACACACACACGCACATGTCCGGAGTTCTCTCCCAACTTGAACTTCTGGCTCTGGCTTACCAATAATACACCCCTCTGGCAATAAAAGCCAAAGAACTTCTCACAAACCCAACTCCTCCTGATCTCTGAGAAAAGAAAGGAAAGTAGTAAAAAACAAAACTTATTTGCTAAATATTTAAAGGAGAAAAAGGACCAAAAGCATGAAAAGAGATAACACGAGTTTGCCCTGGGCCAGGTGTCTAAACTATCTAGGTTTTCAACCAATTTCAGATTAATCTGAACCCCAGCATTTTTGATGAGCCCTTCCAGACACAAGGGGAGGTCAGTTTTTTTATCATCAATCTAGTATCTCTGGATTACTAAAAAAAAAAAACCAAAAAACCCAAACATAACTTTTCTGAATGTTCTTTTCATCCTGACTCAAACCCCTATGCTGTAATCCCATTGTTCATGACCTTAGTGGGAAAAGCAATCAGGATGGAATTCAACTGGGAAAATGCAAAATTATCTATATCTTTCATATGTCTAGTGTCAAGTCTGCCATGAGATCTTTCCAAGACATTCTCTATAATTACCTCTTTTGATCAAACCTTCTCACTTCTGCTATGGCGATTCTACCCCAAATCTCTTCACCGCCTCAAAAGGTCAATAAGTACCATCACAGACTAAACCCCACTGACTTTCTCAGACAAACCTCCACCCACATCCCTACCACGGAAGTTTGAGATTCAACCACACTGAATGTCTTACTTCTCCTAAAATATTACATGCTCTCTCATGGCTCCTTTCTGTAAAATACGTAGAATGGTTAATTAGCATACCCCAAATCACACAGCCTTAAAAAGGTAGAGTCCAGGTTCAAATTCAAGAAATGACTATAGACCACATGTGCTTTTCTATTGGGCTATTAAGTTAAATTAATATGGATGTATGGTCATTTAAGTAAAGAAGTGCAGGCTGTCATTTTTGCAGTTGTGAACAATGCTTCAATGAACATCAGTGTCGATAATTTAATACCTACAGGATTATTTTCTTGGAATAAATACCTATTCATGGGGTTACCCAACCTAAAGGTATTATCTTCTGGTGCAAACTTTCAGGTGAGTAATTTTATACATTCTTCAGTCGTTTTAAATCTGACAGTAGAATACAGAATTGCATGGTTTTGATTTGTATTATTCCCATGTGATTTACCTATTTATATAATTTGCCCATTTTTTCCCCAGCATCACCATTATCTTTTGACCATTGACCAGAAAATTCTTTACATATTAAGAATATTTATCTGTTACCTGAGATAAACATCATTAGTGTGCTGGTACCAGAGTGTGGCTTGCCTTTTAATTTTTTTAAGGTTCCATTTTTTAAATGTCATTCTTCACTAAACTATGAACTACGCAGACTTAGTTACCATCAACAGCCAGGATGCTTACGATGGTCTTGCTTCTTATTTAACAGCCAGGCCCGCCTTGCAGTCTTGCAGCAGGAGGCACACTGATGCACGCAAATGCTCTTACTAGAACAGCCCTTCTCCACCAAGGAGCTAGCATGAGCCTTACTGCCTGCTTTTCCAATATTTGAGCCCACATATAAAATGTATTTCATTACTCAGCGTACTTTCCACGAAACTCTTCTCATCTTTGACTACTAAACTCTTTTCTTTTGTAAATTATTATCTTTTAATTATCTAAGGATATTTGAGTACTCACTATGTGCTAGGCATTTTTCAATAAACAAAACAAAAATAATTGTTTCCATGTAATTACGTACTGGTGGGTTTTATTATTATTAATAATAAAAAACACAGTTTATAAATAAATACATTTTATAGAAGGCTATAAGAATTAAAGTACAATAAAGAACCTAGGGGATAAAGGTGTGTGGGTATGAGTTGAAATGTTAATAAAGTGAGCTGTGGTAGTAGTAAAAGTCTTGAAGAAGAGAGAGCCGGCTTGTACAAATATGTGAGAAAGAGGTTCCAAGTAGAAACTACAAAGGCCCTCAGGTAGGAACACACCTGGTATCTTTGATGAATAATAAGGAGTGCAGTGTACTAAAAAAAATGTAGTTCGGTCCCCGGCACCAAAAAAAAAAAAAAAAAATACACACACACACACATAAAAATAAGAGGGAGACGAGAAGAGGATGCGATGAGAAAACTAATATGTGGTCAGTTTATGAGGCCATGTTGGTCACAGTAAGGGATATGCTTTGTGCCTGGATGAAATGGGGAATCATCGCAGGCTGTAGAGAAGAATGGCCCCTTCTAATTCCATTTTAATAGATTTGCTCTAGTTCCTTAGGTTCAAAATGAACTAGAGAGGGTGAACATGTTAATACAGAATTCTGGAGGCTAATGTAGTAATCCCACTGGAAGGTGACGTTGGCTGGACTATAGTGCTTGGTGAAGGTGATAAAAGTGGTCAGGGTTCTGGCAATGTATTAAAGGAAGAGCCAACACTATACAGCAATATAAGCTCTTGTTATATTGGATGTGAGATATGAGAGAAAAAACAAAACATTCTTCCAGGATAGCAGTTCTCGTGCTCAGTCCCCTCATTCTCTACACTCATCTTTTCTTCCTTGTACATTCTGGCAGCCACTTTCTGGACAAGAGCAGAGGGTTGGGGCAGTGGGTTGTCTCAGAGGCCAGTACCATGGGCTCCAAGCAAAGTGTCTTCTGCTTCTGGGTGGTATATTCCCTGGATCTCTGAATCTAAACACTAAGAGGGAGGGAGAAAGAAGGTGTACTCTTGCTTTTCCACAGTGGCTTTTGTTTCAAGAAAAAGCATAAAAACAGAATAAGGCAAACTCATCTTGGTGTCTCCTCAATCTAGCTCCAGCTTTCATGCAATCTGATGGGTTGTTTTAAATTTTATTAAAGTTTCCATGTTAGGAGATTTCATCTGTGTGTGTTTCATTGTCCTCAAAGAACTGCAGTGGGAAGTTAACTGCTACAGATCGTCTTTTTTTTTTTTCAGATTTATCATATTTTCTTGTGAATTTAAGTTGATCCTGTTATAGTTAACCATACAGATTCAACTAAAATATAAGAGTACTCAACAGATGATCTGAAAGTCAGAGTTCAGCTTTGGCATTTGCTGCTACACGTGGGGCTCCTTTTCTAATTCCAACTCAATACATGTACTGATTCATTGCAACAGTGTCTTTATGAAAACGGGTTTTTGATAACAAACCTATTTTTATACTTTATGAATGATTTAAAAAATCTTACTCTCAAAAAAAAATCCTACTCTCTTAACATTTTTTATTAAGGAATAATTTTAGATGTGCAGCAAAGTTGCAAATGTAGTAGTGAGATTTCTCATATATCTTTACCAGTGCCCTCCTTTGTTGACATCTCATAATACCATAGTTTATTTATCGTGTTAGTGAGCTTTTCGTTACTCTATCAAAATAACGTGAGATAACGTATAAAGAGGAAAGGTTTACTTTGATTCGTGGTTTAGAAGGTTATGGTTCATGACTGATTGGTCCCATTGCTTTGAGGCCGCAGCTCACCACAGTCCATCAACAGCACATCACAGTGGGAGACCACATGGAACAGACTATTCATCTCCTGGCTGGGATGAATGAGACAGAGGAAGAGGAGGAGTTCAAATCCAGGCATTCCTTTCTAGGGCCCTCTCTTAATGACTGAAAGATCTCATGCCAGACCCCACTTCTTAAAGGTGTCACCACCTCCCAATATTTTCACAGGGTGGAAACTTTAACAGATATACCTTTGAGGTACACATACTCATTTCATAGCATTTGTCCAAACTAAGAATTGTGACACGACTTTGGCACATTCCTGTTTGTATATTGCTATCAGCTACACCAGACTTCATTTAGATTTCACTAGTTTTTTCACTCTTGTCTTTCTCTTTCCCAGTGTCTCACTTAGGATACTCCACTGCATTTAAATCTCATTTCTTCTTCTTTTCTCCAATCTGGGACAGTTTCTCAATCCTTTGTTTTCTGCAACATTGACATTTTGAGAGACATTGGTCAGCCATTTTGAAGCATGCATCTCAACATAGGTTCATCTAATATTTTTCTCATGCTTAGGGTAGGGTTATGGATTTTGCAAAAGAATATCACAGAGAAGTAGCTTCTCATCAACATTGTATCAGGGGTATCCCACATCAATGTATCTTATTAATAGAGCTGCTAACTAACTGATCATTTGGTGAAGGTCAAGTTTGCCAGGTTCCTCCATTTACCATCAAGATTTCTCCCCTTGCTGGAGTCACAGCTCAGTGGCAGATCAGTAGCTCAGCATGTGCAAGGCCCCAGGTTCTATCCCCAGCACTGTAAAAAAAGCTCTCTCTATTCACTAATCTATCCCACACTCAAAAGCAGTAGGTGGGAAAAGAAAAAGAGGACATTTTTCTTTGTTTTTCTTTTATTTTTAATCTGAGAAACAGTTTTTTATTCTTGGAAAAGTTTAGGACACTTAGAGGAGAAAACTGTGTCCATCCGCCCATGTTTTTGTTTCCATATTATAGCCACAGAGGGGATTCCTTTACCCTTCATCCCCCTTTCCTCCTCCATCAGGATTTAACACAGTTTGATCCTTACGAAGAATTTCCCAGTTATCTCCCCCGCCATTTTTCCATATGCCCTCCCCCCAAGAAACTGCTTAAATAAGTCTGTAGTGAAATAATTTCCACCTTTCTTTTTTGGCTGTGTAAAAAATGTAGATCAAATCCTGGTTAGATGACTAAAGTGATGAATACCTTTCACGATTTCCTCCTTTCCCTCCCTTCCTGGAGAGAAGGCAGCAGATTTAATTTTTCCCTTTCCTGCTCACAGTACCTGAGGTTGTAACTAACACTCAGTAAATGCTTTTTATCAAACTGAATCCAATCAGTGATTGAAAGGCTTCTAAATAATCCGCAATTCTCTCATCAAACTGTCAGACCCAATAACTGCCAAAAAAATTTGGAAGAGGAATTCAATTCCATGGCTGAGTCCCAGTGACATTTTCTCACAAAGATTCATAATAATAATCATCACTGGAAGCTTTAGCAATTCATTTCCCTATTGTTCTTTGTAGCAGGGTTGTGAGCTTTGAGTTTCGCCTTGCTTTGTTTTTTCAAAAACAAAGAATAATACACAGTGACTTTTGAGAAAAGCATGGAGTTGATGAAATAGTACCAAGAGGATAGAAGAAAGGAACTACAAAGGACAAATTAAATTCTGTCCTTCTTTAGCTTTGAGGGTGCCAAATTTTGTATTTTAACAAGCATAGACCATCCTTTGGCATGTCTAGAGAGGGAGAAGCTTGTAGAAGGGGGGTAACAAAGTAAACCTTGTGGTAAAACTGAATACCTCCCTATCCACACCCCTTTCTCTCTTAGAAAGAAATCTGTGATCATTGTGGAAATATCACAATACGCATATTAGAAAAGAAAGGGACATGTCCGTAATTCTGGACAAATGGGAAAATGTACACTGTTGTAAATTTGGGTGGTCTCTTTTGTGTTTGTATACAGTGGGGAAGCAAATAGTCTCAACAGGAAGAGGGACTCTTCCAGGAGCCCAAGAAGGGGGCATGAGAGCTGTTCACGAAACTAACTACCGAACAGTGGAGTTTAGCTCAGGTGAGAGGCCTTCTTTGCTCAGCGTGACACTCCACAGCAGGAGATAAGTGGGACTCTGCTCCACAAGAGAGTTCATGAGAAAGTCGACATTGGGGCTTAAATGACCATCTTGAAACAGAAAGGTCAGCACTCTTTCCTGTTTTCCTCCTTTCTCCTTGTCTCCTACTTACCTGTAGGGATGTACACCTACTTCACATTTGCTGAAATAAAACCTGAGCATCACTGGGAAAGTGAGGCTGAGATTCTCTTTGGAGATGAATGATATGGACACTGATGTTGCTTTATAGTATTTTTGGTATAACTGAGGAAAGAATCATGGTGTAGTGTAAAGGGCAGAAAACCACACTTCATGAGGCAAATCCAACTATCTTTTGTAAATAAATCTTACTGAAATACAGTATGGTGTTTCCTTTGCATATTATCTATGATTGGATTTGCACCTCAATGACAGATTTGAGTAGTTGCAACAGTGGCTTGCAGAGTAAAATACCTGATCTTTCACATGCAATTGTTTGTGGATCCTTGGGGAACTGAAATGGGAAAATGAACTTGGAGTTCACAAGCTCAGTTTCTGGTCCCAAGTCTACTGCTATGAGTATTTGTGATGTCAAACAGATTCTCTCTCCTTGTGTCTCACTCTCGTCATTTGTAAAGAAGGAGGGAGATTTCTGATTTCTCTTACAACTTTTACTCAAAACCCAGTGGGCAAAACACCCTCACTGGAAGGAAGATGGCCTTTTTAACAAATAGTCCTGGAAAAATCGGCTGGCCACATGCTGAAAACTAAAACTAGATACGTGTCTCTCACCATGTACTAAACTAAATTCGAAGTGGGTCAAAGATTTAAATATTAAAACAGAAACTAAATCTACTGGAGAATAGAATTGGAAGAACTCTCGAAGACATAGGGATAGGAAAAAAAATTTATGAACAAAACCCAGACTGCATGGGAAATAATAGAAAGAATCAGTGCTTGGGACCTCATCCTACTAAAAGGCATTTGCACAGCAAAAGAAATCACTAATAGAGCAGGATGAAAATCCACAGACTAGGAAAAAAATCTTTGCCAGCTGCCCATCAGACAAAGGTCTAACATCCAGAATATATAAAGAACTCAAAAAAATCAAACCCCCCAAGTTTAAAGACCAATCCAAAAATAGGCACCTGAAATAAATAAACACTTCTCAGATGAAGAAATAAAAATGGCAAATAAACATATGAAGAAATGTTCAACATCACTGGTCATTGGAGAGATGCAAATCAAAACAACACTAAGATTCCATCTCACTCCAGAAGGAACAGCTATTATCAAGAAATCAACCAACAACAAGCGCTGGCGGGGCTGCGGGGAAAAAGGAACACTTCTCCACTGTTGGTGGGAATGTAGACTAGTCCAACCACTGTGGAAATCAGTATGGAAACTCCTCAGAAAAACTAAATCTAGAGGTTCCATTTGATCCAGCTATTCCTCTGATTGGTATCATCCCAGAAGAATTGAAAACCTCATAGCATAGAGATATATGCACAACTATGTTCATAGAAACACAATTTGTCATAGCTAAGTCTTGGAAACAACCTAAATGCCCAACAATGAAGGAATGGCTAAACATGTGATTTTTCTATACAATGGAGTAATACTATGGCATAAAAAAGGATAAACTAGAGTCATTGTAGATAAATGGATGCACCTTGAGAACATACTCTTAAGTGAAATCAGTCACTCATGAGTACACATCAAATTGTTTCTCTGATATACAAAACCATAAGTGTACATAAAGACAATGAGGCATAATAGATATTAGGTAAAAGAAAGATAATATTCAAAAGAGAGGAGAACTAGAAAGGGAAAAGAAGGAAGGGAAAAGGGAAATAAAGGAAAAAGGGGAAAATGGAAAAATGTAGATAAACCTGCTGTAAATAAGGAAAGGGGGGGAATGGAGGGGAGGGGTGGGGAAGGGGCAGGGGACCAAGATACATCATGTATAGGTTCAAAATAACCGTGATAAATGGGATCATTATGTATACAGTGTAACCAATGCATGTTCTTGGTTAAAAAACAAAAACAAAAACAAAAACAAAAACAAAAACAAAAAAAAAGCCCAGTGGGCAAAGACCAACAGACGGGCCCTGTGAGATCCACAGGTGAAAGTAACAACAAGTGAGAGATAGGAATGATGCCCAGAGGAGATGTTTTTCCATTCTTTCCCTCACCTAGTTTTTGGTCTTATATTCAACATACCTCTTGTAAATACTATGGAACTTAGAACTAACATTTACAACTCACTTAACTAAAGTTAAGACTATTTACACTTATTGTGAATTCTGGTACATTTATATTCATTTTTACCATCTTATTTTTACTTCCTATCTGTGCTTCTATTGGACAGCTCTTGCACCAGGTTTACCAGGTGGATTCACGGGAATCCACCATATTACTTTAGTTGTTGTGTGGAAATAGCTCCACAAAGATGTAACCCAATAGCAGCTCTTCTCGGTTTTTCTACCTGCCCTTCCTCTGTTCCCTAGGGCTTCTCCACTGTGACCACGCAGATGCCTCTGAGAACATGCTTGTTATTCTGATGCACCCACAAACATGGAATGTCCTCTGGCCCATGGCTGATGGATAGAAATCAGCGAATAAGCACCTCCCTCTACCCCTCATGTGGACCGTTCTGGGACGCCTGCTTTATGACTTTTAGGAGGTGCCAGCTGGGATTGAAATGATGAATATTTAATGATGTGTCCTGGGACTGGCTTTCTGTCATTTTTCCCTGTTTCATCTTTTCCAGCCTCCCATTGCTGTTTCCTGTTTGTTTCTAAATAAATTACCTGTATATAGGTCCTTATGGGAAGTCCTGCCTTCACAGCGAATCACACCAAGATGTTTTCTTTTATTTCCTTTTTCTTCTTTTTTATTAGTCTTTTGGGGTGATTGAAGAATTCTCTTCCTTATTCCACTTTTTAAAATTTTACTAGTTTGAATTTTGTCCACCACATTTATATTATTTAGTGACTATTTTTGAAATATCAACATTCATTTTTAGAATGGTTTTAAGTTAATCCTTACATTCCTCCTGAAAAATATGATGTACTTGACCAGTCTGACTTATGTGATATTACTGTGCCCATAGTTTAGCTCTGTGTTTTTGATTCAATAAATAGGTACTATTGCTGTTGTTGTTTATACCACCAATAACTGTTTACATTTTTCCTAATGAATATCATTTTCTTTGCTTGCAATAATTTGTATTCCCAATTTTCCTTCTCCCTGAAGCACAAACATTAAAAATTTTTGTAGTGTCAGGTGTGCACTGATATACTTTTCTTAGATTTTGCTTATCAGGAAATGTCTCTGTTCAATCCTTGTTTTTAAAAGACAGCCTGCTTGGAAATGTAGTTCTAGATTGACAGTTTTTGCCATCACTTTAAAGATATCACATCACTGACCTCTGGATGTTGCTATTGCCATCGAAAATTCAGATGCTTGCTTACTGGCTTTTCTTTATAAACTGGTTGTGTGCTTTTCTCTGGCTCTCAGAATTGTCTTCTTTCATTTAGCATTCTATCATTTTACTATGAAACATTTAAGTGTGGGTTTCTTTTTTCTTTTCCTGAATAAATTTATTGGGCTTGTCTTCAACAATTCTGGAAAATTCTCAATCATGAAACTTTGCATATTATCTTGCCCTTATTCTTTCTATTAAGCCTCTAGAACTCTGATTAGATGCATGTTTGACAATTCTTATTTTTCCGTCTCTTTCAATACCACTTTGATTTTTTTTCTGACTTTTTTCTCTTTCTCAATAATTGTGTTCAATACCTTCAATTCTATCTTCTATTTCACGGTCTATCTCTTTACCTTAGTGTAATCTTCAGTTTGTTTCCTCTACTGAGTTTTAATTTTAAATATGCATCTATGTTATTCTATGTTTTTTAAGATATAAATATTTACAATATATTTAATATTTTTAAACACCTGTTGCTACTTTTGATAGCCTTTTCTTTCTCGAGATTTTTCTTCATTCTTCTATTTATTTAAACGTGTGTTTCATAGCCTGCATCCTACAGTTTTGACCTGAAGAGTTGAGAGCATAGTTAGTTCTATTGTTTGCTCTGCTATTTGTCACTCATGATGCTTTGTAGCCCCCACAGCCAAGCCTAAGAGATTCTCAGAGTTTTCTGAGTTTGTCATTTTCAGAAGCCATCACGCGCTTCTGCTATATATCGAGTTCTCTGATCTATTTGTTTTCCTGCGAAGACTTAAGGTTTTGTCTCCCATATCTGATTTGCTTGTAGCATAAGTCAAACTCTGGGTTTCTTAGATCAGAAGATGCTTCAAGGAAGAGAGAGCTACAGCACTTCCACAGCTGCGTGAATTTATGCACCCACTTGTTTCCTGACTAAAAAACTAACCTTGTTTTCTTACAATTTCATCTTCACACTTAAAATAATTAAATATTTATTATACTTTATAAATATTTTTTCTAGAATTTTTGTTCTGCAATAAGAACGTTTCAGAGTAGTTGTTTAATCTGCCTTATTTATGACACTAGGAGGTTTTCATTAGAACCAGAAGTTACAGATTTGATGGTAAATGTCCGTCTTCTTCCCCAATACTTGCATGTTCAAAAACGGAAGAAAAATGCCTTTTGGAGCCCAGGATCCTGTGACATCACCATGTAATTATTTTCCTCCTTATGCAAAATAAGTGCATTCAGAGACATGAATATTTTATATTGTTCTTAAGCAATCAGGCAAACTACAAGTCCCTTTAATGAAAATGGGCTTCATATCGGTAACAAGGAATAAGAATATGTCATATATGCAATTTCCTTAATTAAAATCTGTTTGTTTAGAAACTATGCTTGCATCATATGTATATCAGAAACTGCCCTCAGGGGCCTCAAATAATTTAGGAAATGAAATTGTCTATAATTACAATTTCCACCCCAAGGAAAAATATAAAAGGGACCAGAATGGCTTCCAATTAACTGAACAATTACCCAGTTGTGGCAAAAAATATGGGCTGTGTGCTGATGGGAAAAATATCTTTGTGCTCCCAGCCCCATCGCTGGGAAAGGTGAACCGACTCCAAAGCTCGGTGTCCTTGGCCATTAAACGGCCACCGTGTTGATGGATCAATGAGTGTGTAGATTGAAGGGTAGTGCTACCCTAGATTTGGTAAAGGGAATTTTAATAAATAATGAAGGGAAACTTTTTGCCCAGAGACAGATCTAACTTTGTCCCTTAGATTTCTGAACTATCTCATCTTGGTATAGTGAAAAGAATAAAAAATAAGTCAGCCTAAAGATGAGCATTTTTCCTAATTTGCCAGGCCTACATCCAACTCTGTCCTGCCAACAAAATACACACAGGAACACACAGAGCATTGCTAATCCATTGCATTTCCCACCCATCAAGCCAATATATGAAGCAATAGTCCTTGTACATAGTGCTTTGTGGATTTGGCCATAGTTTATTATGTGTCTTGTGTGGTTTTTCTCAATATGAGGGACTAAGCCAGGCTCCGGCATCTCATCTGACCATAATGTGCTATCTGATATACCTGGCTTCTAATAACTGACGGAGAGGACAGAAGTGGTACAGTGTTAGAATGTTTCATCCTGCTCTTCTTTCACCTGCCATCTTCTCATGTATCTCGAGTCCAGCGGTGTATCTGCCAAGTCAGTATCCAAAACAAGAAATGGCATTTTTACAATGTTTTCCCATTTTCATAGGATAGTTACCCTTCTCTTTAACCATTAAATATCTGAACCTCCATTCCTGTATTTATAAACTTCTGCCTCATGAGCCTTGGTTAGAGACAGCTTGCATCTGGAGTCCAGATGATGACCTGAGTTCTATGTCATAAAATTTAACATTCTTAGAAAAATGAAGGATGACTTCTCTCTAACGCCAGCTCAATGCCTTGCACATGGTAGGAATCTCCGTATCTCACTTATTCAATGAATGAACAAATTTTGAAAGATGTCTAAAGGTGTTTTCCTTATTGCCTGAAGGTGACGTTCTGCAGTTGCTCCTTAACGTCCATTAAATCAAGCAGGCTGTGCATATGTCCCCCCAAACTTCCACCTCTTCCAGCCCTTCTGTGCTGACTGGCATTCTCCTTCTCTTGAGACTCATTTTATCAAGCAATCTGTAGAGTGCTATGTTTAGAAGATATTATAAAAAAGACCATAGTCAAAGAATATAACTTTGAAGTTTAGTTTCCTTCACAGAAAGGAAGCTGTATAAAGGAAAAATACAACTAAAAACTAAGAGGGGAACCGCCGCTGCCTGTGTCTACTGTACATAAGATCTTAGAGAAGTAATGTTGAGAAATGGGAGGTGGCCAGAAAAATCGCTGCAGAACTTGGTACAGACTCGAACTTCAATATCTACACATGAATGATGGTTGTATATTAAAGTCTCTAAGATCACTGTATAGTTCTGACACTGTGCTTTCTAGGGGGAGAAGAATTTTGATCCATAATTTCTCCTTCACTCACTGAAAACTCCCCTAACAGAAACCAAACGGTGGAGCACAAGAAAGACTTGAGCCCCGCGATCATGGATACAAGCCGGGCCAAAACCGACTAAGGACTCAGCTGCTGGAAGCCTATTAGCAGCAGCTCAGATTTCCTGGCTCTAGTGGGTTGCAACGCAGTCAGGATTAGCTTTAGCCACAGCTTGTGGCTAATAACTGTTTGTATGGTAACAATCTGCTGTTGTGCCGACAGACTGCCTGTAAAGACTATGTTCAGATTTTTGAGAGAGGCCACATATTCCCCTCATGGATGGCAAAGTGGCTCAGAAAACAAAAAGACTCTGGTGTGTGTTGCCTAACACCCGGTCCAACATCAGGCTTCGAACATCCATCACCATAATGCCAGAGGCAGCTGGCGTGCTGCACTGAAATGGAACTTTAATATCCTCCACCAACGCCTGGTTTCATTCTCTCTTCCAGTACTATTATCAGTTTCTCTCCTTTTATGCTTGCTTTCTTTATAAGCTTTTAAAGGCCAGGAGTGGGCAAATATTCATTTTGTAACAAGAGTCTATACGAAAAATGATCCTGAATATTTTCTATACGAAGGAATATCATATCGTTTCAATTTCCATGGCTTTTTATTGCCAAAAAATAAAGTTCAAACTCCATACATCATATAAGCCACGTTTGGACTCCAACTTATATCTTCAGGCTTATCATTCACTACTCTACTTCATTCTAATCTTGCTTTAACCAAATATGATTTTTAAAACTACTTCAGGTCATGGCTGTGATTTTCCAGCCTTAATCCTCTTGGTGCACACTGTCACAGCCACCCAGAATACCTGTCTGTCATTTCTGTTTGCCGACCTCACCTCTATTTTTAAACTGTGACCTAAATGCTACTTTCTTCACAAAGTTGCCAGTCTCCCTCCAGCTATCAGTAATATTTTTCTTCTGTTTATTCCATTAAGAGTCTGCTTTGCAGATCTATGATCTAAGTATGCACTTTACTCTGCATGGTAGACTCTAAACTTACTGAAAATAAGGACTGTCTCTTACTCATTTTCCTCCCTCCTCCCCAGCTTGGTGATGGCTGAATCATCACAGTTGGCTTTGTTTTGGATTAAAAATTCAATTTTCTCCAAGAAACCAAAGGGAATTAAATACAGATTCCACACTTCTTTTGGAAGGCTTATGGAGTCAAGGGTGCTAAGAATATATGGAATTTACTTTGACTCTTTTACCTAATACGATGGAATGAAAAATGGGACAAATGCTTCCTATTCCTATTTAGGATCGGTATATCCTAAGTATGCTTGAAAAGTAATTATGTTCTTTTGTAGGTTTGGTATTTAGTAAGTGACTAAAAGCAGGTGGAGTCAGAAGCAAGTTGTACATTTTACTGGGCAGCTTCAGGGCTTAGGTGTGAAGAAAATGACTCGTTTCTGATTGAGAATGTAATTACAAGGATTCACACACAGATACAAAGAAAGACCATAATCTTCGGGCTTTTGGGGCTTCTGCCAAGTTGCATGAAAGAAGAAAGTTAAGTTCTAAAAGGAGGCAGGGAATAAAAGCATCTGAGAGATTGGAGAGGAACGCGCTTGAGAGAGTGAGAGGGACAACAAAGGTGACTTTCACAGAAGGGAGCCCGAGGGACACAGAGAGCCCATGAAAGGAGCCAGGTCTGAGAGAATTTCCACACCAGTGTAGGCAGGTTAAAGATCAAGGAGAAAGCTGGATTCTCACACCTAGCTGTTCTCACTTCTTTAAGACTGACCTAGAAACACATCTATTTCAAGACATTATCTTTTCATGTTTATTGCTAGCCTTTTTATGAATGTTCTTTTTTCTTACCTGTTGAAAAACCTTTCATAAACACCTTCTCCCAAGAACATAAATGTAAATGACTGAGTTATTTCAAAATTTAGATGAGTATAGGAATGTGACGAAGAAAAGGAGAATTATCTGTGGCAATCTCATATTTAAGCTTCCCCTGTGTTACATGTTAAGTGTTTAATAGAAGTTAAATCGCTGCTGCCTGTATTATACAAACACATACTGGGTATCCCACTATGAATATATAGCCATGACTCTCTTTGACAAGAAGGATGCACTGTGGGAAAAAACAAATGAAAAACAACAAAACTATACAGAAAAACACCAAAAACAAAGGAATAAAAGGTGATCAGAAATATCGATTCCAGAAGCAAAAACACTAAAGGATGTATATGTTGCAAGAATATAAAGAAGGGGCTGGGGATTTAGCTCAGGGGCTAGAGCGCCTGCCTCACAAATACAAGGCCCTGAGTTCAATCCCCCCCCTGGGGGGGGGAGAATATAAAGAAGTGCTATCATACACATACACTGGTAAAAAGGCCCTTAAAACTGACATCAGTATTTTCCCTCCCTATTTGGGCAAGAAAAATAAATTGGCTGAAGAACAGTGATGCTCTTTAGGCCAAGTTAGCCCCTCTTGCCTTTTTCAGATGTTCAGAATATGGAAAGTTTATAAGATCATGAACTTGCAATTAGTTGTGTCAATCTGTTTCACTTTCTGTGAAATCTCTAGAGGTCAGTGATTGACAGGTGTGAATGTATATTATTTCAGATTATAGAAAGACAGCCTCTAGAAGCTTATCATCTAACTTAAGGTAAAGGTGATTTTCATAAAAGTACTGTAAAGTATTAATATAATCTAGCAGGTATTAATTTTATAATGGGAGTAAGGGCTGGGCATCAGGAGCAAAGTGAGTCTTCGGGGTGGGTTCAGCTCTGACCTCTACCACCTAGAAAACTTGAGTCTTAGGCAATTATTAATTGAAATTATTAATTGAAGGCTTCATTTCTTCATCTGTTTAACATGGGTGGAAACGAAACCCACTCTGCCGAGAAGTGGTAAATGTTCAATAGTAGGCAACATGCATAAAGCATACAATCAGTGAGTAGCAAATGGCAAGTGTTGCTCTTGCAGGGGCCAAAGTGTAGGAGAGATGACTATAGGATGAGCATTTGGAGGCTAACTCAGGACTGAGTTGGTTTAGGGAGAAAAGCAAACACAGGGTATCCCAGAAGATTTCTTAGAAGAAGAAGAGGACATAGCAGTGGGGAAGGCAGACATATAAGTCAAATACCCAGAGTTGTGAGGAGGGTTTGGCTGGAATAGAAGTATTGAATGGAATACGAAGGTTGGGTATATGAGGGCAACAGAACAGAGGGGGAAAGGTCTTTGGGGGTCAGACCACAGACAACTTTGAATCCCATATGAGAAAATATGTGCTTTCCCCTGTAAGTATTGGGCAGCCACTAGATGTTTTTCAGTCTGAAAAAATAAGAAAAGCTATATTTTTGAAGAATCAGCCCTATTGACATCAAGTGGTAACAGGGAGAGATAAAAACAATAAGAAACAATGGTAGCAGTTCATCAGTGATCCTGGCGGGAAGAGCACAGTGGAGAAAGATTAAAGCAAGCTCGGTAAGGGGAGGATTAGGGTCAAGATTTCAATCCAGATGAGTAGAACAAATGATGCTGGCACCATGGACAGAAAAGTAGAATTCTAAGGAGATTCATGTGAAGAGAAAAAGAGCGGCTAGGAACAAGTCATCCGAGTCTACCTGTTCAGGTTTCTTTCTCAGAGCTAATTACATTCGAACTCTTTCTGTGTCTCAGTCACCATTGTCAAGTGTTCAGCTTGTATTATCTCCTTTAATCTATGCAATGCTAGTAAATAAGAGTTACTATTCTTATTTTCATCTTATAAATTAAGGACAGCAGGGATGAAATAACTTGCCCAACACTACAAGATCAGGAAGTAGAAGACCCACCATTCTGCGCTAGTGCTCAACTCTTATTTGTTTGGCCTTCTTGTACTATTGGCCAGGAGTTAGAGATGTGTGGTTCCCATTAGATGTCCAGATTTTTAATAGGGCTTAATGTATTAAGGAGTGAGAAAGTTGGCGCTATGGAGTTAACTGGATTTGTTGTAAAGGGAAGTACAAAAGAAACAGAAGAGGGTGGGAAATGGGCACTAGGAAGCATTCACATTTCAGATCACAGGTTCAGAGTCAGGAAGCCCAAGTTAAATTCTCAGCTTCACTCCTTATTGGCAGCTCTGAACTTTAATTTCCTCATCTGTATGGTACTAACATACCTACATTTTAAAGCTTTGGAAACCAGAGACAATACAGATAAATATGTTTGGCTACCCATAAATTAATTTACAAGTATTAGTATTGTGGAGAATCTGTGAAAGAAAAGAGGAACCACTGAGGGCTACATAGAAAATCCACAAGGCCCACTACAGACAGTCTTAGTGCATGGTACCTTTGATCTTAAGGAAGAATTATATCAAAGAAGAGGCCCAAGAACACTCTAAAAGTGATGAGAAAAGTGATGAGTTGTTTTTGCAGGTTGTTGGTCCCCTTGGAGAAATGCTTTCCATGATGAGAGGACAGAGTGATTTTATGAGATCAAGGAGAAAATGGGTGGTAAGGAAATGAGGACTGTGGGTATATACAAGTGAATTAAGATTACATTGAAAAGAAACAAAAACTTAAAAATATGGAACAGTAGCTTGAGGGGACAAGTTTAAATTATTAACACTCTTAAGGATATAGATATTTTAAAAGGGATCAGTACCCTAAACTAAAGGGATTAACTGCCGTTAGTGGAATTTCAGTCATGCAGAAGACACAGGAGAATGCTATTTTATGATACTTTGGATCCTTTCTAAAACTGTTGAAATCACACCATCAATACGTAGTTTCCTCTTTGCCCAAATACTAAAGTGACCTTGGGTAACACTGGGGGTCCTATCACCTACTCTCAGCATTTCATGTTTTCATTCCACATTAATAATACTTTCAAATGCACAGTGTTGGTGGCAACGCAAATCAGTACAGCTACTATGGAAAACAGTATGATAGTTTCTCAAAATATAAAAATAGAACTACTATATGATCCAGCAATACTACTACTAGGTACATATCCAAAGAAAGTGAAATCAGTATATCAATGAGACATCTATACTCCTATGTTTATTGCAACAGTATTCACAATAGCCAGTAAGTGTAGACAACATAAGTGTCCATTTGATGAATGGATAACGGTGTGATATATGCACACAACTGAATACTATTCGGCCATAATAAAGAATGAAATCCTGTCATTTGTAATGACATGAATAAAACTGGAGATTGTTATGTTAAGTGATAGAAGCCAGGCACAGAAAGACAAGTACCATGCAATCTAACTTATGTGGAATTTTTTAAAAAGTTAATCTCATAGAAGTTGAGAGTAGAATGATGGTTACCAGAGGTTTAGGATAGCAAGGAGGAAGAGATGGAGAAATATTGACCAGTGGGTACTAAATTATAGTTATACTGGGGTAAAAAGTTCCAGTATGTTATTTCACAGTAGCATGACTATAGATAAAGATAATCTAATGTGTATTTAAAAAAGCTAAAGGAGTGCTTTCATCATAAAAAAATGATAAATATTTGAATAGATAGTATTTACCCTCATTTGAAAATTACATAATGTACCCAGGCATCGAAACGTCACATCATACAGTACAAATATGTACAATGTTCATGTTTTCGGGGCTCAAGCAAGGATTTTGAACAATGAATGCAGCATCTCCTAAAAATGTGGCCTTTGGTGGCAACTTCTGGCATGCTGAGGCTGGTGTGGAGGGTAACAGAGAGTCACGACGCTGGCCAGGAACAGGAAGGATTGGCAGATAAGGAGGAAACATTGTCATCACTGAGTCCTGAGCTATCATACAGCAAAGGCCTGAATTTCTAGGCTGATCGGTTCTTTCTCCTTTTTTGCACTACATAGTGGTCTGTCATGTTGGAGATATTACGTACTGATTTCTAGGGTGTGTGAATATATATATATATATATATATATATATATATATATATATATATATAAACTTTGTTTGGAGTATTTGGAAGAAATGCTTTGTACCTGTGCAGTCTGACGGACAGCCCATCATGTTTCCCTCTTTCTCCATCTTTTTTCTTCACAGCCCTGGAATAAAAGTAAAATTAAGATCAAGGGTTCATGTCATGTTTCATATTTTCCCATATGTTTTACAAGGTTTAACATTAGTTATTCCTGCAAACAGTCCCATTAAGAGGCGAGGCGATGCCATTAAATTCATTCTGCTTTATAGCTAGGACAGCAGAGGTTCTGAAAGGTTAAGTGGGTTGGCACAGTTGCCCAGCAATTTGAAGGTGGTGATGCACTTTAACTCCTAAGCGTCCTGCCCACTATTTCAAATGCCTACTGAGATTCTACAGAGAATGTTCATACTCCAAAGATTTTAATTGTCCATGCCCAGGGACGTTTGGAATAGCAGACAGAGTCATGTATTAGCATGCAGCTGGCAAAAAGATGTAAGTGATTATCATTTAAGTCTTGAACATAAGAAATAGATGAGCAGAAAAGAATCATAAAGAAAAAGGAGTTTTAAGTCTAAATTTGACAGATGTAAGGCTGTGGATTGATCAGCACATGGCAGGCTTTCAAGAAATGATGGAGAGACTTGCATTGCAGGACTCTAGAGGAAGTGAGGAAGCTTCGCTTTCCCTTATTCTCTAGCAGGAAGCGCCTGGCTGAGTGGATGGGGCTCAATAGTGCACTAGCCTCAGACATGTTAGTATTCTAACAGTGTCTCCTCCTTTATGGCTGCTCATGACTCTATCTGATGACAAAGCGGCTCTTTGCCATTTAAAGGTCGAATGCCAGTAATAGAGAGATGGTATTTTATCATCACATGAGTGCAAGCAGAAGGGAGATGAAAACTAGGTGAATTGTGCCAAGTGCAATCATGTCCCTGGACTGAGATTCCCTGAAAATGTGTAATATGCCTTCAATTAACCTTTTACAAATACCTGGTCATGGGGACCGATTTATTTGAGGGTGGGTAGCTGTGTTTGCAAAGCATTTATTGCCTGCTGAGATGGAGGCTGTTATTCTCCTCTAGTCCTCCGAGTGAGAGATTCCCTTAAATTTCCCGGTGATTAAGGAAAGCTGCTTCTGATAGCCTTGATCCCCAAACTCAGCTGCCAGGGGCCATACAAGCTGCACTCCTACCAGCAAAGAAAAGTTGTAGTCTGTTTCAGGAAGACACTTTTTAAGTATTAATCTCCTTGAGGAATTTAAAGAAGAAATAAACGTGGCAGAATAGAATATGAGTAATTACAACAGTATAGATAATACAGGTTTATGTTGAAGGCTACTTTAAAATTTAGAAGCTTTCAACATGTCTGGTCTCTTAAATTCCTTCAACACCATGAAGTAGACAGAGAGTTATTATTTATGGGTGACCCGGAGAGGCCAATGAATGGCTCAAGGTCATTCACATAGGATGTGGCAGTATTGGAATTCGGGGTCACAGGGTACTTAGTCCAGTGCTCTTTCTCCCACTGTGGTTGCCTCCCAGAATCATAAACAGAGGGCAGGATTCAGGTCTGCAAAGAGAAGAGAGTCCTTGCTCCTGCCTGGAGGAAATTCCAAGCAATTCTACCCTAATCAAGGGGAGCTGGAAGTACTTGTCTCTCTGTCCTGCCCTCTCCCTTTCCCTCTCTCCTTCTCTCCCCTAAACACACTCACACACATCCCTACACACACACACACACACACACACACACACACACACACACACACACGCCAGCAGCAGCAGCAGCAAGGAACCTACTCCTTCATTAAGATACAGTCTGAGTACTCTTAGGAACCCCAACAATGCAAATCAGGGAGCATTTGTCATGTGCTGGGAGCTTTGCTTGCTTAGTTCTTCATTTCCTGCAGCATTTAATTTTTGCAAGTTACAGAAGTTATGCATGATTTTCCCTAATTTAAAGGTGAAGAATGTGAAACTTGAAGTGGTAAATAATCCCTCCAAGATCACTAAGTTGTGGGATGGTGGAACTTAGATTCAAATGCAAGTTGGCCACTCCCGAGTCTTTCTCTACACTTCTTGCACCCAGATTCCTAGGAAGGAAGGCCCAGAGCCCGCATGGGCCACACAGGTGGCATGGGCAGAGGCTGGCCCAAGCGTTTGGAATGGGTTGGCCACGTGGCCCTTGGTCAGCCCAGCCCAGCTTGACCCCTGAGGCCACAGTCACATCTCTTCTGAGCTGGGAGAGCCCCTGTCAGGAGTCTGGGATGCCTCTGGCAAGAAGAGGGAATTAATTCCTTCAGTAATCGTAGGAGGAGACAGTGGTACCAAATTCAAGTCTAAAAATCTAATCAATCATACACAGGAACAGAAAATATCAGTTTCTTCACCTATGAAATATTCATAAGAATACCATCACCCAGTGTTGTGGGATTAAAAACTGCCAATAATGAAAGGGCTTTGAAATTCTAATGCATCCCATTAATATTTTCATTAGTAGTAATCCATATGTATTTTCTAGCCTTCTTTTATTACTCATTTTGTAGTCAGTGTACAAAAGCAGGAAAAGCATGTGTGGACCTTAATGGTGTTATTGGAAATGCTTCTGTTGTGTGGGAAACCCCAGTGGCGACAGTGGGGAGTAGCTCCTCTCTGCTGAGTCCTCTTAACTCCAAAGTCCTCGGTGTCTCAGGAAGCTGTATTCAGGGCAAATTCGCAACACTGAAGTCATTAGGCCTGTAACTTACCCCCCACTAGAACATGAGAAAATGTAATCAACTAAATATTATTGTTTTTCCTTCCTTTCTTAGCAGATTACCACCTTCCATTCCACTCTTCCCCCAGCTCTGCTAGTTGAGCAAGTCTGGCACTGATCTCTTGGCCGAAAAAAAATCTTTTAAATCAAAATGCTGCCATCTGTGAGAAGTTCTTCCACCCTTAAGTGCAGGAACCCCTCTCCGAATTCAGGAAATAAACTCCAATTTGGCTTTAACTGAAGATGTTCAATTGGGTTATTAAATTCCACATAGCAATTTTCATGTGTGTTGTAAAATAGAAATTGCCAAACAAGATGTATTCTAGTGCTGCCAGAACAAAGATGCAATTCCTTCCTTCTCTTTAAAGGAATTCTACCAAATGGAACCTTCAGAGTGCAAGGAATGAATGAGATTCAGGAGAAAGATGAGGGGAGAAAGGAAGATAAAAAGAGAAGAAAGAAGGAAAAGATAAAATGATGGAGGAACAAAAATTGCTGAGGATTTGTCTTTTGATCACAAAAGAGATACATTATAGTGTGTGTGTGCACGTGACACACACGTTGTTCTTAAATATATGCCAGCAATGTGCCATTGTCGTAGGCAATTGTTAACATACGTGCATTCTCCTAGATACATCAATGGTTTCTTTAATATCCCTAATGAGGACAGATTCAGCCAGAGCTCAAGTCTGGGGAACAAGTCAATGGGTGGGCCATGTGCTTCGCAGAGATATTTGAGGGTCCGTTTGAGAACTCAGTTTTGTTGAGAAGTCAAGAGACTCAGCGGTCTTCAGCAAGCTAGCTTCTTTCTCTTTCTTTCTTTCTTTTTCTTTCACTTCTTTCTCTCTTTCTTTCTCTCTTTCTTTCTTTCTTTCTTTCTTTCTTTCTTTCTTTCTTTCTATTTTCTCCTTTTCTTTTGCTCCCTCTTTCCCCTATACTTTTCTTCCTTCACGTTTTTCTCTCCAACTTCTTTCCTCTCTGCCTGTCTTGTTTTTTCTTTCCTTATTTCTTTCTATGATTTTTTCTTTCATTCATTTTTAAAAAATGAGATGATAAATAAATAATTCCAGTTCTTAAAATCAGAAGGATAAAATTAACATGTATCTATTTCTAGTTTACAATAGTAAGGACAGATGCACTAACTTAAAATGGTTTCTCCCTCCTAATTCTCTGCATTTTCTGGGTCTTGGAATGTAGCTCAGTGGTAGGACACTTGCCTGGCATGTGTGAGGGTTTGATCCTCAGCACAGAAAAAAAAAATAAAGTCATAGCTTTGCTTTCCTGTACAAAAACAACAGAAGAGGAGAGACTCACAGAAGGAAAAATCTGTTTTGACACTCCTTTGGGGAGACGTAGCCTCTTTCAATACCCACATGGCAGAGAACCCTGTATTCACTGTTGTGTCGGGTGACACACAACATCTTATCAAGCAACTTCCTGCAAAATCGTGCCTGAAGATGGAAGTAGAAACCTCAGGGACTGGGGACTCAGTGTTGAATGTGAGACGTGTGGCAGAGTCTTCAGAAAAAAGGGGATAAAGCTAAACCCAAAGTAAATATGAAGCCATCTGTGGTTAAAGTTGCTCATCTCCCAAACTGGCCCCCAAACACAAGGCCGTGGAGATATGTCCTGCTGTCGCTGCAGCTGTGAAGCCTCTCAGCTCCGCCAGTGCCCTGCAGGAAAGCCCAGCCAGAAAGAGCAGCTGCGGCTGTTGTCCCACTTCTCCCGGAGGACCAATCAGTTACTATGCCTGAAACAAAAACCTAGAGGCAGTTTTATGCTGCCTCCAACTCAGTCCTCTTCGTACCCCTCACTCCGGATATATCTGCCCCTTCCTCACCCCAAATGGCCACGAAAAGTTGCCAACTCAGTTCTGTCTCAACAGGAAAGCCCCATTCTCTATGGAGGATGATTTGGAGAAACAAATATAGGAGATTCCAGTAGGCAAATTAGAAGCTGAGGTTGACCTGGACCCTGGTGAAGGTGAAGAAGACCATCTGAACGCTCAGAAATGATTGCTAGCTGAAGGTAGCAGTGAGAATATTTAAAAAAAAAAAAAAACTCACAAAAAAAGACTTAGTTTCCATCAATTATAACATGTACCCAAGATGACTATTTCTTTTTTCTTGAATTTGCCCCAAATCAGGAGTATACCTCTGAATTATCTGTATGTGTCCTGGATTCCTTGGGGTTAGATTTTTCAAGTCCCCTGCTAACCATTTTGTCCATTCGATCCTTTCTTGAGCATCTTTGGGAGAAATGTTCTGTGATACCTTCTCTCCACAAAAAAAGAGACTGAGAGGGAGACCTGAATTGAAAGGGTACAAGACAACTTAGTGACTCCTTGAGATGTTTGCCATGTTGACTGCTTTTCCTTTTGTTGTGTTCTTTCTTTCATGTATTGTCTTAATGTACTTAATATTATCAGTGTTTGAAATGGATGAAGAAACCTGGTGCCACCATAGACCAAATTTCATGTTACTACTACCCTGCCCCCGCCCCGTGAGAACCTACGGATTTATACCTTCTCCAACACTATGTGTTTTTGGTCCTATAAAAAGTTTACTAATGTATTTGACTGAAACAAAAACCTAGACCTCTGAAACTAGAGTGAAAACCTAGACTGAAACAAAAACCACCTCTTGCATCGTTTTCAGTATTCCCTGACACCATCATGATTGTTGGAAAGAAATTCATTGAAAGGGCTTTTAATGTGGATCTTTTGAATGGCAAAGTTTCCAAGCCCTTAAATGCCTAAGAATATTTTATACCATGGCCTTCTAATGAAGTGACATTTTGGCCAGCTATAAAATTAGACTTCCAGACATCAGCAAGATGATGAAGTAGCCAGTCCTCAGAGCATAGATCCCCTCTCAGACAATGATCTGACAGACTTCCACGGGAAAAGGGCCTGTGTGGGAACCTTGGGACCCAGGTGAGAAACTGTGAAAACTGGGTGAATCCTAAGACCAAGAAGAGCTGCTTTGGGAAAACAGATCCAAGCTCCAGTGGCAAGGCTAGCTGAACATCATTCCAAACTAAAATAATACAATCAGAAATGAAAGAGGAAAATCGCAACTGGCAGCACAGAACCATAGAGGCTCATGAGACTACTATGAATATACACACACATATACATTCCATTGTACGTACATTGAAGATGCTATTGGCCATTACGTGTATATATTAATATATTAACCTCTTTCCTGCAGCTGGATGAAATACTGACACCCTAAATTTAGAGAAGAAGTATATTTTGCCTTATGGTTTCAGTCCATGGTTGGCTCCATGGCAGGAACAGGATGGCAGAGGGGTATGGCAGAGGACAATGTGCTGAACTCATGGCAGCCAGGAAGCAGAGAGGGAAGGGAAAAGTCGGGACAAGAACAAACCTCTCAGGTCACACCTCCTGAACCTTTCCAGGCCACACTCCCAAGGACCTACCTCTGACCAGGCCCTATCTCCTAACAGCACCTTCAGCTACTGAACTCATCAAGGGATGAATAAACTGATGAGTACAGCACTCCCATGATCCAATCACCTTCCACATACATGAGGACTTGGGGGGAGATTTTACATCTATACCAGACTGTTTATATTTTACTGTTGAGGACACAAAAGCCCAGAGAAACTAAGTAACCGGCATACAGCTTGTTAGAGATGGATGTCAGTGTTACATTCTGCCCCCAATAGAATACTTAAGAATAAAATCATAGACATTTACAGTAATACACACACACACACGCACGCACACACACAGAAATACAATTCACCCATAAAAAGGAAATCTTGCCATTTAAGACAACATGGACAAACCCAGAGGAGAATATGTGAAGTGAAATTATCTATATATATAGTAATAAAAATATCGCGTGATCTTACTATATGTGAAGTTGCAGAATAAATGTGAATTTATGAAAATAGAGAGTAAAATGGTGGTTCTCTGGGGTAGGCAGTGGGAGAAATAGGAAGATGGGTCAAAGGGAAGGAATCCTCAGCCACGAGATGAGTAAGTTCTAGAAACAATATATGGAACAATGACTATAGTTAATAATGTATATTACATTTGACTTTGCTAAGAGTATGAATTTTAAATATTTTCACCATATACATACGCATACACATAGGCAACTGTGGGAGGTAAGGGATATGTTGATTAGATTATAGTAATCATTTTACAATGTATGTCAAAGAACCACACTGTACACCTAAACATATAAAATTTTTGTCAAGCATACCTCAAATAAGCTCGAAAAATAAAATTAGATATTCTAGGTCTCTTTAAGTGTTTCTAAACATCCTTTATTTCTTTTTTGTGTGTGTGTCTACCGCTGCTGTTAAAAACTTTGATGACAATCTGATTCCTTTATTTTAGGGTGTTTTTTTTTTTACAATGATTAAAAATGTTGCATGATTAAACCACAAAAGATCTTGTTACTGAAAAAGACATACTGCCATTAAGAACCCTGGAAGTACTAGCCCTTGTTTCAAACACATTTATCCCAGCTCTCTTTTTTATTAGTACATGTTTGCACTACGTAATGTTTATACTCCTTATGGGGAGCTGGTACGTGTACACAACTCATCTTAATTCCTTTTTTCATTCCCTTCCCCTCCCTTCACTCCATCTCTTGATCTTCCCATTTGAGAAAGATTTATCTCCCTACTTCCTATTATCTTTTATTTAGCTTTTTATTTATATTTTGGGTTTCTCATAAAGGAAAAACCATGAAATATTTAAACTTGCATGCCTAATTTATTTCATCTAATATTATGGTCTCAAGGTGTGCGATGGATTTACTATTGTGGTCAATTTGAATTTGAACACCTAGCTGAACTGAGTTGCTGTGGTTCTGGGCATAGAAGCTCCACCTGAGGATTGTTGCCGACACAACATAAGGGAGAACGGGACCAGAAGATAAGGTCCAGCTGTTTCCCAGGAGAAACTCTGTTGTGATTAATTCTCCCAAAAGAAATTTGGCTGTTCTTGTCACAGAAGGAGCTTGGGCCCTTGCTGTCATTGAGGATGGCTGCTCTGGTCTTCATCTCTGCTGCGAACATCGTATCCTGGTTCCAGTAAAGATTTCTTCAGCCTTTTAGTGCAGATACAGACATACATGGGACATTGCCGTGGGCTCTCAGCTCTTGATTGGATCTTTCAGGTCTCCAGTGCACAGACAGATGTTCTGCACTCTTCCTGCATTTGGCTCATGTGTATGAATATTGTAATTTATAAATGTCCTGTATTAAATCTGCTCTCTTGCACACCATTGCCGCTAGAAAAGTAACTAATGTGAGGTGCATCCATTTTCCTACAAATAACTAAGGTTTATCCTTCTTTATAGCAGAATAGTACTCTCTATTATATGTAAATACCACATTTTCTTTGTCTATCCATCCATTGATGGACATATAGGCTGCTTCCAAGATCTAGCTATTATGAATTGTGCTGCTATAAACATACACACACACGCATCACTGTAATATGATGTTTTTAACTCTTTTGGGGAGATACCTAGAAGGAGACTAGTTGGGTAAAATGGAATTTCTAGTTTTAGTTTTTTGAGGAATCTCCATACTGATTTCCATAGTGATTGGACTAGTTTACGTGCCCAGCAGCAATATAGAAAGGTTCCTTTTTCCCTGCAGCTGCTCCACTGTTTGTTCTTATTTGATTTCTTGGTGATGGCTATTTTTTCTGGGGTCATTCTTGCCACTTTCTGAAGCAGTCCTGGAAGCCCTTTTTCATGAATGTCTTTACAACATGTGATCAAAAATAAGATGAATGCTGATGTTGGTGCTATGTAGTGGAAAAGCAGGCTTGTAAAAACATCACACTGTGTCCTCATCCACCTTATTCACTGGATCTGGACCCATGCAACTTCTAGCTCTTCCTTAAAGTAAAGATGATCTGAAAGGTAAATGTTTTGAGTCGGTTCAGGACATGAGGCAGCCCCTACAGGGTGACTGAAGACACTTATGAAAGAGAATTTCCAGAACTGCTTCAGAAAGTGGCAAGAAATTGGATAAGTATGTACAAAGCAAGAAGGAGTATTCTGAGGAGGATTAATGGCAATGTGTCTTCTATTATGTTACATTTTTAAAATTTTTAAATACTCATTGTATTTTCTGATCACACATGTACTGATATTCTTAAAGACCTCTTAGTGTATATAGGCATGATGGTTTTTGTAAGTATCTTCATTGGCTCTTTTCCCTTTTTAATTCAGGGAATATTTATCTTTCATTTTTTTCAGAATTTTTATCTTTTATTTTTAAAATTTTCCATTTAGAGGACTTCCCTTATCTGGATTTCAGCACTTCATTTCTCTCAAATGCCTGTCTCTTTTTGATATTTTACATTTTCCTCTACATCTCTTATTCCACCTGGGAAATTTCATCATTTCACATCTAACTTTATTCCCTGGTCTCATTCTGTTTTCTTGTTCCCTTTTCATGTTGCTGTCATGTAGCTGGGAAGGGTTGCCTGGCGATTATCTCTTTTTGCTGAATCATGGCAGTAGTTAACTTTCCCTCTCTGTTCTTCTTAGGCTTTAACAAGCACAATACAGACTTCAGTGCCTTCCAATTCCACTCCTGAATCAGAGATCAAGACACAACAGGTGTGGGGATAGTTATGGTTTACCCCAAAGCAATAGCAATGAAAAAGCAGAAGAATTCTTGTAAGTCTTGCCTGTTTCTTCCTTCCCCACCCAACTTCCTACACAAATGCACACACGCACACAAACACAGACTCCTTCACCCACAGTTTATTACAGCTTCCTTCTATTTCTTGCATTTTCCTTTGTGGTCTCTCCAAGTTTACTCTTGGTGTAGGGATCTGGCATTTTTTTTTAGGTCTAGAATTTTGGCCAGATCCAGAACTGGACTTCAGAATTATTATTTTTAACTCTTCATTTTACTGATGAGGGAGTAGAGCCCAGGGAAGCTAAGTAGCCGGCACATAGCCCGCCAGTAACTGAAGTCAGCACTGCCTTCTTCCCCAGTACTTCACCGAAAGCCAAAGTCACCTACATTTACAGTGACACTTAGACTTTATTTAGTGTTCAATCAGGTGTTATAGCAATACCCGATAGCATATTACATAAGTATGAGAAACCTAACACTATATTGCAAAAGTATGAACAGGCCCAACTATAATTCACTTAGTCCATTTGAAAGGTGGAAAAAAAGGAAGAGGAACATACTACCAATTAACAAAATGACGTGAATTATTATAAAAAACAAAACATAAGAACTGGGTGCCAAGCACCCACATTTGCTGAGGGGAAAACATACTGTATGATTCCAGTAATATAAAGTTCTACAGAAGGCAAAACACACCTGAAACAACAGAAAGCAGGTGAGCAGTGTCTGAGTTGGTATGGGAGCAGGTAGGACACTGACTGGGAAGGATCTGAGGGAAACCCTCTAGGGTGATGGAAATGATATATATCTTGTTTGCAGTGATGGTTACATGAGTTTTGATGGTTACATCAAAACATGATGATCTATATCCTCAAAACATGCATTTTATTTTATGAAAACTGTACATTAAAAGTTGATTGTAGAAGTAATGTAAAATATGTGCTAAGTGAGCACTTAGTTTCATAGATATTCATAAGTTTTCTACTACATATAGGGAAAAAGAATGAGGTAAAGGGAATTTGTGGTTCTTCTATAGAATCATATGCTTTGATGTGTTCCAGTCCCGACTTCTCAAGTAACATGAAACCAAAGCACAGAGAGGCAGATGAACTTGTCCCACGTCATAAGCAATGACTCAGGGACAGAGCCTCCCTGAGTGTTCTGTTGATGCCAGGCCATTTGGCGCCTGTTGGCTGCAGGCCCTCAGATGAAGGACTTGAGCTCCTCTGATTCAACGCAGCTCTCTTTAACCCAGATGCCATTGAAACCTGCAAATTCATACTCCCCCTAACCCAACATAAGACAATTAAAGACGACCTACATAGAGAGATTGTTTAAACAGAGTCACATCATCACTATGATCATCATCAGTTCTTCAACACAAACTAAAATATTAAATGTGATGTGAACAAAGAGTTTCAGCAATATAGATAGGAAGAGTAAACAAAAATATATAATTCATTAAATTAAAATTTCCTTTTAAAAGTCTCAAAGAAATTATGGAAGTAAATAGACATGAAGCTTGAGACAATGAGGACATGTTTCCAGAATATGACAACTTAGTGTATAAGAAGTTATCCACATCTTAGCAAAATTTCTTATTTTAAGAATGATGCTGAAGTCAGAAAAAAAGCAGATTACAAAGTTCTTGACTTTCTCTCCTCCGTCAGAGGGTGAAAAAATGTTGTCATTATACTTCTCCTCTACGATACTAGATTCCAAAAAATGATGATAATAGGGTGGACAATGAGGAAAGAATTCTGTGTCCAAACTAGCTATCACCCACATGGAGAGAAACAAGAAATCTGCAATAATGTGAGCACTCTAATATGCTCTTGACTCTACCTCACCCTATCCAATTATTTGGAGAAAATTTGTCCAACTAACTTAATGATGAGCAAAAACAAAGTAGTCAGCTTTGGAGACAGCATGGCATAAAATGAATTACCAGATCAGAAAAACAGAATCAGTGAAGAAATAAATAGTTATTATTTAATACTAACATGTTAAAACATGCACACATAAGTATCAGAAGAAAGTATCAGAAATACTAAATCAGAGAAATTATTGACAGAGAATATTTACAAACATCATAATAAAAATTAAAAATCATTCAAATAAATGATACACAATTTGTAAGAGTGAGAAGAGGGTTGCTAAGTCTCTTATTCCATACTTGTTGACTTAACAGGCACAATATTATTCTTGATATTATTAGAGATGCAGGATTTCATTTTTTTTTTACATAAAAAGAGTAGCTCTTGTTAGAAATAAAATTGAATGTGTAATCTCTAGAGCACTAGGGGATTAATGCATATATGGATACTCTGATGTGCCAGTCACTATTTTAAGTGCACTGTGGACTTCAGTTGAATAATCAAAGTATTCCTATGAGGTAGGAGCTATCATTACCATCCCTATTTTACAAAAAAGAAAACTGAGGGAGGCTGGCTTCTCAAGAGTCTACAACTAGTAGGTAGTAAAGCTGGATTTCAAATCAAGTGGTCTGGCTTCAAAACACATGCCCTTAACTAACACATTCCCGTTTTAAGCAACATAGTAAAAATCTAGAAAAGGAAAGAAGAGACTCCAGGTACAGTGGCATATGCTTGTAAGTCCAGCTACTCAGGGAGCTAGAACAGGAGGATCACAAATTCAAGTCAACCTAGACAATTTAGTAAGACATATCTCGAGATAAAAAATAAAAGGAACTAGGGATGTAACTCAACGGTAAACAGTTTAGCTAACATGTGCAGGGCACTGAGTTTAAGCCCCAGTACCATAAAACACAAAAAATACCAAAATATAAATACAAAGAGAGAGAGAGAGGGAAGAAAAGAAGGGGAAGAAGTCTGAGAAGAGGCATTTTCAGATGAACAAAATATACTAGTCATTGCAAAATTAAAAGAAAGAGAAAAACTAGGAGAGGAAAGAGAAAGAGGATGAGAACTTAATTTCTTCTAGAAAGAGGTAAAAACTCTGAGGCTGAGTTTAAAAACACTTTGTCTTAATGATATTTATGCAATTCCTACATATAACAGAAATGTTGCAATATTCATCTAAGTAAACTATGTAAGGTTAAAAATATATATTTTAATCCATAAACAATCTCTAAAATATAATGTGAAAGAGCTTATCTAAATGGCCAATATGTAAATTTAAATGGAACATTAAAAATGTATTCAAATAAATTCAAATAACTCCAAAAAAGGCAAAAAAGAATCAGAAGATGATCAACAACAAAAATAAAACCAGCAACAAAAACAACAAAAAAGACCAGAGTGGGGGTTGGAGATGTAGCTCAAGTGGTAGAGCACTTGCCTAGGAAGTAAAAGGCCCTGAGTTCGATCCCAGCACCCCAAAACAAACAAACAAACAAAAAACCACAAGAAGATCAGAGGGGATGAACAATAAAGAGTCTGTTAGAATGGCTAAAATGGTAAGACCCAACTAAATAGTATTTTTAAGATATATACTGAGCAATGGCTAGGTAAAAAATAATAAATGAAAGTTGATACACAATGCCAATAATAAGCCTAAGAAAACTGTGTATATCAAATCTGAAATTAACTTTCAAGATAAATATTTACAGTAAAATAATAAATTCATCAGGAAGATATAGAAATCATTAATGAGTACATAATAATGATGTAATAATAGTTTTTTGTTCAAGCATATTTTTGCAACTTCATTTAAAGAAGTGATAGATACACATGTATATATGTACATACATAGCTGATAGATACTCATATATAGATTAATATAGAACAGTAATGGAAGGGCAGGAGGGAGGCAGGAGATTAGAGTGTGGCCAGCTGTCTGGACAAGTGCACATGACCTGTCAATCATGGAGATCTGGGACACATGCACAGAAAAATGTTTCCAAATCCCCACACCCAGCACCAACCAGAAAGTGCCATGTTCAGTTCTTCTGGTGTGAAATCGAGCAGGGTTTTGATAGGATGGCCTAGATCTAATGTTAGACTGAGAAATGATAGATACAAAAGACATTACCCATGAATCTTGTGGCCACGCTGCTCTCTCTTTTTCAGTTGTCCACTCTCACTCTGCAAACCATACTTGACTTCCTTTCTGACCTTTAATTGGCCCATATTCATGCTGCAGAACATACAGGGGTTCTGTGGTGCACTGCATTTAATAAATGTAAAACCTCACTACCTTTTCTGTCTTGCCCAATTCTTTGCTCACAACAAGAACCTGGAAAGAATCTTTAAAAGGAGCTCACAATACTCCAAAATCCCAGTGATAATAGGGAGAGAGGGAGGACGTGAGGAAGGAAACCTAATTGTTCAACAAAATGGAATTGATTAAGTAAATAAAATGAAGATAAAATGGATTATCTCTCAAAACAATGCTGATAGGCATTTCACATAAAATATGAACATAATAAGTGAGGAGAATTATATTGCATGGCAAAATATTCTATTGTTGATAAAACATATAAATCATGCTTGAAAATATCAACCACATGCATCTCCAAGTAGTGAAGATAATAACATTTTCATAGTGGATCTTCATGAATTTTAGTGATGTGCTTTTTGTTTCTAATTTGTGTAAATTGAATATACTTTTTTGTGTGATGAAACAAAAGCTTGAGAAAAAAGGACTGTCCCAGATGAGGGTAGTCACTGACTGGGGCGGCCATTCATCCAGTAGCTCTAATCCCTGAGGGAGAGTCAAGTGCATTATTATTCAAGCTGGTGAAGGAAATATAAAGCCCTGAAACAGGTCTGCAGCAGGGTGTGGGAACTGCTCCATTACCTCAGGTGAAATACTAACAGGGAGGTGCCCTTGTGGGTGCCCCTTTCTTTCAGCCTTGCCTGGGTGGATCTGGATAGCAATCATTAGAGGGGGTGAGACCAGCTTGTCCTGCCTGCTGCCCTTTCCAAGGTGTGGCTGGGAATGTGGGAACCGTCTAAATCTACCCTCAATTATCCTTTCACTCCAAAAATATTCCACCTGTTCCACCCATTCCCTCTACTTCCAAAGGGAAGGAATCCGTGTGGGTCCAGCTGGAACACATGGAAAAGAAGTTAAATTTACTTGGAGCACACCCTGCTCCCTTGCCCATACACCATCCTTCCTCTTCCTTTTCATTTACTGCCTTCTTGTCCTCAGACACTTGCTCTTTTCTTGCAAGTAAGGTAAGTTAAAAACCTCACTCTTGTGAAATCATCAGTAGCTGCATTGTGAAGTCAGAACAGAGAAATTACGTTAATCAAAATATAAGCATCAACTACAAGGAGGGGCAGAGATGCCATGGATCAAAGAAGCCTAAATCACTGTAATGTGCAGGCTTGGACTACAAACCACTGCTTTCCTGGAAAAAGCAGGTCCCAGTGTTCCTAAACTCCATGTCAGTAAAGAATTAAAGAGGGTGCATTTAAAGTAAAAGAATTTGGTTCATTTGAAGATGGGGAAGGAGGAAGACAGAGCTGACAGGCAACTACTGGGAAGGAGTAGGGAGAATTCAAAAGGGAATTGCTCATGGGCTCTGGACTCCAGCTCTTATAGATTTCTTCTTCCAGGCTCCTGGAATCTGATTGGTTCCTGGGCTTGTCTGCTTCTTAACCTTGGATTTCTTCTAGTTTAAAACCCTTTCCCTGTTCTTTGGTGGAGCTCAGATGATGGGTGGGAGCCTTAAAGACAGGTTACTTAGATTTAAGAATTAACTAAAGGGAAAGTTTGTGATTCTTATGCTAGTCACACTACCCGGGACCTTCCCAAGAGCAAATTTCTTTGCCTTTGCCTTTCTGATTGCTGGAGTCTAACTGCCTTTTTGTTTCTAATTGCTGAATTCTAGCTGCCTTTGCCTTTAAGTCTGGCTGAAGAGGTGAAACTTGTTTATTAATTTTTAATAAAGATCAATGAGGCCTTGCCCTACCTTTTCCCTACCTACTCAGGCCCCTCTCCCTACACACCTAAGATTCTGGACTTGCAATCACAGCAGAAAAGAAGCAGTGAATACCTTAGTCTTTGGGCCAGCTGCTCTTGGAACATCACTCTTGGGGACGATGCTCATCTACTGGAAGTGTCTTCTTAGTTTTGAGAAATGAAAGTGCAACCCAGAATACCTGAGTTTTCTGATAAACCCTTCTCCTCACATCAGGCAAGGTAGCCAAGTGGTCTGTGTTCTATTTCTAATGTATTTAATATTTCCATAGAATTCTGTTAGCACCTGGGATGTGCTTTGCATAGACAGCCTAGGAAACATTCCAGATGTCATGTGACCCGGCAAAGGTTCAAAGGTGGTGACACAATGCTGCCGCCTCCTCCTCCTCCATCACTAGGTAATGGCCAGGTCTTAAAAAGAGCTGTAAAGCATAGATTCATTTGGCCCCTTCCCTGCCTTCCTGCTGCCAGCGTGATGGGTGCTTGTCAATATCATCCTCCAGTGACTGATTAGTTTAGTCCCTGATCCTTGTACAGTAATCATTCATCACAGGCAATCTCGCATGACACAAAATATAGTGCCCTAGCGACTCTTCACTCTCCAGCACTCACTGACAGCAAATGAAAATGACACTGCCTGCCAGGACCAGCCATAATTCAACCTCATTTTCCAGAAAACCTTCTGCAAAACAATGAGATGTGCACTGCCTAGAGGTTACAGCGAAGACAAGCCATGCTACATTCAGATAAATCAGCCCACAAATGATCAATCCACTCAGAAATAAAAACCACTCTGCTGCCCGACATATTTTTCTGTATACTTTAAGTGAATGAGTTTAGTGTGATATTCCTCTTCAGTTATAACTGAAAAGGTGACAAATATTACCTTACCTGGTATTGGTTTGGAGTAATAGGGAGAAATGATTTTGTATCCTAATCTTATTATTTGCCATTCCTCTTGAGCAAATGAAAGAAGTTTGCAACTAAAATAATACTTATAAGAATGACATGATGATGATGTTGTAACTTATAGAATTATAGAATGTATTCTGCATCCGTTTGTCACTTAATCTCTGCTATGTATTCTATTAAACAGATTGTGCAAATTATATATTTTTCAGGTAATGGAATCCAAAGGTTGTAACTATGCAACTTCTTAAAGAACTAAGGAAATGAAGAGGGGCAAAGATCTAAACCAGGTCTCCTATCATCTGTCCCACAGTCTCCCACTCCAGCATGTTGCTGTGCTACTTGAGACTTAGGTGCTTCACATTTTATAGATGACAGAATAAACTCAATATCATTACCATGAAGGCAGGATTTGTAAACAACAGACCTATACAAAATAAAGCAAAATAAAATAGACAACTTGGCCAAAATTATTTTACACTTAATTGAAAAAGAAAGTTAAGAGACGAATGAATTGCTGTGATTATTTCTTGAGTAAATTTTAAAACATATTTTCAGACCAGCTAGTCTCAGTCAGACACTGAGTTAGATATAGAGGCACTGAGATGCTCTTAGGTGTTCACTGGAGGGAAGGGACAGATTTAATATCTCATTGTAGCTGGGCGTGGTGGCACACACCTGTAATCCAAACACTTGGGAGGCTAAACTAGGAGGATTGCTGGGAGTTCGAGGTCAGCCTGAACTACATATCAAGTTCAAGGCCAGGCTTGATTACATAACAAGACTATCTCAAAAAACAAAACAAAACAAAACAACATTTACAATGTATCATTTACAGTGTATCATTGCAAATATTGAGAAAGTAGGGCACAGAAATGAAACTATCCCATATGTAGTATATAGCCCACAAAGAAATGGAAATTCGATTGTTTCTTTTCTCTAACAGCTTGTACTATTCTGTTCTTGTGTTGAATTTCTGGAATCTTGACTATTATATGCCTTGGGGTAGATTTTTGTTGATCATGGCTAATTGGAGTTCTATAAGCATCACTTATCTGTATATCAAATTCTTTTTCCATACTTAGAAGTTTTCTGCCATTATTTTTGTAAACAGGTTTTTTATGTCATTTACACTATCTCCTCCTCTTTCATTGACTCCGATCAATCTTATGTTATTCTTCTTTGTGTCATCTAGCAGCTGTTGAATTGATTTTTCATGGTCCTTTAGCATTTTGAAGAACTCTTTCTTTTCATGATGTCTAACCACAATCTTGTCTTCTATATCTGAAATTCTGTCTTCACAGCATTTCATTCCACTGCCTATACTTTCAATGGGATTTTTAATCTCCTGGCTATGTTTGAATCTGTTTCATGGATTTCATTTTTTTGCTATGTTGGGCGTTCATGGTTTCCATTTCTTTCCTATATTACGTGTTCATGTTTTCCATCATTTTCCTAAGCTCCTCCTTTTTTTTTTTTTTTTAATCTGTATCTGCTTTAGAGTCAGAATCATGTCTTTCATTCTGGTCACCATCTCTGTAGTTATGTGAGGAATTATTTTTGTTTTGATTTACTTAAAGCCTCATTCATCTGCTTTGTTACTTCTGCCATTACCACCAAGTGTCTGGGTGAGTAGCTTTCAGATTGTTCTACCTTGTTGCCCCTTGGATTTGTCTTTGGCAAACTAGAAGTCTGGGGTTCTATCTTGCTTATGTGTCTTCTTGTTTTCTTTTCTTTTTCTTTTTCTTTTTTTTTTTTTTTTTTTTTTTTTTTTTTTTTTTTTTTTTTTTTTTTTTTTTTTTTTTTTTTTTAGTTTAATTCTTGGATTGATGCTTGTGAATTGCCTATGGTAGGTAGCTTTATTGCTACCTACCTATTGCTACAAACCAATACCAGGTAGGGTAATATTTGTCAACTTTTCAGTTATAACTGAAGAGGAATATACTAAACTCATAGGTAGGTAGCCTATGGTAGGTAGAATATTGAGAACCTTTTGGAAATAACTACTTCCTCAGAGGTGCCTTCTGGGTGTAGCTGGTTTTGGGGTTTTGAGTCTGCTGCAAGATCCTACTTCCTCAATTTGTTGGGGCTGAGAAGTTGTCTATTTGGTCTAGCCCCTGGTTCTTTGGCCCTGGCCTATAATAGCATTGTTTATGACCCTCAGGCAATGTCAGTCTTGGCATACAAGGAAGAACTAATCAGAACAATTCGGTCACCTTGGCTAAAGTAGTACAATTAGTAATAACAATAGCATCAAACACAGCCTAGAAAATGACAAACCATGGTAACCATTAATTTGTCACCTTTAACTATAGGAACTAGATTTGTGGTTATATAACAATATCTAAAATAAACCAGAAACTTGTATACAGTAAGTATGCCTTCAATATGGCAATTTTAACCTCAGGGGAGAAAATTCAAAAGGAATTAGGAGGAAAAAATAGAGAAATAGAAGAAGAGGAAAAGATGAGGAGCAAGGCTGGAGGAGAGGGGGAAATTATGCCAACTTTGAGGAACTAGTAAAGAAGAAAGGAATAAAAGAGAGAAGGAATAAATAAAAACAAAGATAGAACAAAACAATAACAATGAAAAACTAGAAACAAATTTCACATTCATATGAAAATAAGAAAAAACAAGAAAAAAAATAAAGAGAAGAAAGAAAAAAAATCTAGCAACAACACCAGAAAAAAAAAAAAAGAAGGTCCACTTCCATGTGTGTCTCTGCTGTCACTGATAGACAGACTAGGCAGGCACAGGTCTGTATTGATTAATCCCAGCAGTAGATTTATGGCAGGGTAGTTTGTAATCCCATCTGGGTTCAACAGTTAGGCTTCACCACCAATTCCACTAAAGGTTAGCCTGGTCTCTGACTCTGAGAATCAAACTTGACCGTTCAGATAGAGACATGCTGTGTGTGTCTCCTGCCAGCATGGACTTGGCTCTTTGTCCTCCTGCTAACTTGAGTTTGAACTCAGCTTCGCCTTGCCCCAACCAGAAAGCCACAAGCAGGTTCTCTGAGGTCTGAGCTCAGTCAGCACCTCTCCAAGATGGTGACTGGCTGATTGCCCTCTCCTGTGGGACATCTGGACCCAAATAACTCACCAGCTATTGCAGTCTGCTGTGTCCACACCACTGATATGTCTTTCCCCCTCTGAGGTTGCCAGTAGTCACTATGCATCTGCAGGATTGAGCTGCCTCTCCCAGGCCATAAGCCGGGGCTCTGGGAGAAAGCACCATCCTCCTCCTCTTCCTTCTGCACTGAGGCCTCTCCTTTTTCTTTCCCCACAGGTTTCACTTCTCACTTCAGATCCCTGCTGGGTCCTGGGAACCCACATCCCTCCTTCTCCTCTTTCTCACTTTGCTATATTCCAGCATCTGGACAATAAATCTTGGAGAGGTTGTTTCTCTACTGTTCACTGTTCTGCCATCTTCCTGAAAGTCTGGAAATTTGGTTGAATCAAGGGAGACAAACTGAAAAGTCTTATTCCCTAAAGGAGATGATATTAGAACCCAAATCACAGAGACCATGGACAATCCATAAAGGACACCCCCATCTCCAACTCATCTGCCACACCCTAGTCTGGAGAGGATGTTTGGCTTTCAGAAGATTACCAAAGCCTGTCACACCATATCCTCTGTGCACTTGGGTCCTCATCTTCTCTGGTGATCCATCAGCTCCATCTCATGTACCTAGGATTCCCCAAAGGTGCACAAAAGGTTTTTACAATTTTATGTATAATTCATAAACCATGAAATTCATATCTACAGTATAAAATTTGGTGGACTACCCATAAGGCTGTGCAATCATCACCACTAACCCAATTCCAGAACATTTTCATCACCCCATAAAGAAACCCCATCACCATTAGCAGTAACCCCTTACTCCCCTTCTCTCAGTCCCTGGAAACCATTAATTTACTTTCTGTTTCTGTGCATCTTCCTATTTCACAAGTTTAATGCAAAATGAATGATGTATACAATCTTTTGTGACTGATTGGTTTCTTTCACTTAGCATAATGTTTTCAAGTTTCATGTGTTGTGGAGAAAAAGGAACTTTTACATACAGTGTTGGTGGTGGTAATATAATTAGTATAGCCATTATGGAGAACAGTGTGGAAGTGCTCAAAAAACTGAAATAAGATCCAAGTTTCCCACTTCTGTGTATATATCCAAGGGAAATGAAATAATCATGCTGAAGTGATAGCTGCAGGCCCATGTTTATTGCTGTATTATTCACAAGAGCTAAGACTGAATCAAAATAGGTGTCCATTCACAGATGAATGGATAAAGAAAATGGGGCATATGCACACATGAAATATTATTTAGCCACGAGGAAGGGTGGGGTCCTGTCCCTTGTAGCAAAAGGGATGAAAATGGTAGACATTGTGTTGAGTGAAATAAACCAAACACAGAAAGGCTCATACCACATGTTCTCTTTCATATGTGGAAACTTAAAAAAAAATCTATCTGAACGTAGAATAGTGATTACTAAAGGTTGGGAAGGGTGTATATAGGAAGGATGGATTGACGGGAAACGAAATTCTATTAGTGCACACTGTATGGATGTTGCAGTATCACACAGAACTCTATTAATGTGTACAATGTATATTAATATAAAATAAAATATTTAAAAAATAAAAATCTCTAAGTTCCTGGAAAAAAGGAGTTCATCCATGCTATAGAGTGTATCAGTATTTCTTTTTATTGCTGAATAATATTCTACTGTCAGAATATTTCACATTCTGTCATTCATTCATTCTTTGATGGACACTTGAGTGGTTTCCACTTAATTAACATAGCAGGATTTTGATACACACTTGTTGAAAAAGTGAGTGATCTTCTAAATGTTAGTCGTATATTAAATTGCTAATAAACATATTAAAGTATTCAACATCATTAGGAATTGGAGAACTAGAAATAGACTCAATGCAAGATCATTTTCCAGTTATCAGATTAGCCAAGACTTTCTAAGAGCTGTTGCCTGCAACTGTACAGTGACTCTCATGTACTGTCATCTATGGGCCTGCCTTTTGGTGAGGGCATCTGAAAGCAAGTTTGTATTTTGTGCATACATTTTAACTATCCTATGTCTATCTGAGACAGGAGACTAAGGCTGTAATATAAAATCTTGAAAAACACTTTAAAAATAGTCATTTAAGCTGATGAAATAAAGAAAACAACCCTAAATACCCAGCAATCATAGATGTTTAAAGGTAATACAATGGATACATGTATTTAAATTGAATATGTTCATTAAAATTTCTATTTTGAAAGAGTTTTAATAGCATCAAAAAGTATTATTGATGTTTAGTGAAAACATGCATGGTAAGAGTGATCTTGGATATGTGATATTTTCACAGAAAATTTGAAATTTGAAGAAATATGTACAAATGTTGATATAAATGTTTCCGAAAAGTTAGATTTGTGACTCACATTTAGGATTATGTGGATAAATAAAAGAAGGGATAATCTTAGACATAAATATGCCTTTTTTGCCTTAAGTATAGCTTTTCTATACACGTGAGTTACCCCCTTTTTTTAATGGTAAATTGTGAGAGGGCAAAGAATGTTCTTAAACAGTATCATTCCTATGTTAAGTATATAACAAATTCTTTTAGTTAATAAAAGAAAAATATTTGCACTTTAATAGACTTCATTTAGCCCATTCAGCTATGTATACTTACAATAGCTTTCTGGTAATTATAATTGTGGAGAACAAGGTAAAGAGAGCTACAGGAAATCAACTAAGTTCTGTAATTCTTCACAACAGAGCCATCCCAAAATTGATTAAAGGATTGGTTGCCTCCATTACTCACTCATCTGCTTGTCTCAGAGAACCTGCTAGAATAAAAGGCATATAGGAAGTGTTAAGGCATTCAGCAAGAATGTAAATGGATGCAGTGACAAAAGGAAATGACTGATAAGTCACCTATGGTGTGAAATATGTCATGCTTAGTTCTTCTGCCAGTACAACAAGTATGTTTTCATCATGTGTCCATGAGCAAAGCAGCAGGTGGGAGACGGCATTTTAGCCCTTTTGGGTAAATTGAGCAATAATGGCCTTCATGTTTATGCAACTGTTGCAAGTTGTGGGTCTGTGGAAGCTTTAAATGCATTTGCCACAAGCACCTTTATTCTATTATATTTAAACATTCAGACCCCTTTCACGGAAAATATACTCCCACATGGTCCTAATTCACTTCTACTTAGCTTATCAAAACATTATCCCATAAGTTTCATTTTAAGGCCAGAAAAGTATCTGAGCTTCCTGTATGAGACTGGTATTAGTCTTTCTCATAAACAAGTTCTTCACATGACTGGTTTTGTGTGCCCTTCAGTTTTGCATGTGTTTGCATGACTTGAGTTTCACTCACAATCGAATGCCTCTGAAATTGAGTTGCAGACATTATCCAGGTAATTCAAATGTAAGTATCTGTGTAGTTCAAATGTAGTCAGGTAAAGAATGGTTTGAAATGATGTATTTTAATTTTTATTTATAGAAAAGTGAAAAATACATTAATTCTGTTTATGTACATAGCAAAGTCAAATCTTAGTTATCATTGTAAATCAATAATAGACAAAGTTAATTGAGAGAATATATTATGTGTTCTGGCTTATGTTATTGTTTATGCAAGTTTTCATTTAGTCCTCAGCAGGTGGTATGAGAAATTGTTTTGGTCCCATTCAGCAGGTGAGAAAATTAAGAGAAAATTATCTACTAAAATCTGACTTACATAAATACTCATAGAAGTTTTATTGATTGTAACCCAAAACTCAAGATAATTCAAATGCCCACAACAAATGAATGAATACAAAAAATGTGGTATATTTATACAAGGGAATACTACATAGCCATAAAAAATAGCAAACACTGGTAGACATTGAAATATGGATAAATCACAAAAACATCATGTTGAACAAGTAACCCAGCTAAAATAAATGAAATACATGTTGTATGATTCTATATAATGGTAGGGCTAGAACAAGTAAGACTAAGCTATGGTGATATTAATTGGAAAGGGTTGTGAAAGGACTCAGGAGTTATGAAAATATTCTTTATCTTGATTGAGGCATTGGTATTTGCTAAATGTTTGTTAAAACTCACTGATCTATGCATTTTATTTCATAAAAACCATATCTAAAAGGGGTAATACATGAATGGATACACAGATAGATAGCTGATATATAACTGGAAGAGAGATCTTAGTATTTCTTGGAGTTCAAAAAAAGCCATTTGATCAAAATTATAGTTTTGAGGAAGAAAAACCTGAGCACAGTCTGACTGCTTGCCAAATATTTCATAAAATAATCCAAAAGTACATTGCCAACAACTATGTGCAGTATATTTTCCTAGCTGCTGAGGGGATAAGGAAGTTCAACTAAATGAGTTAATGAGTGCAAAGTGTTTACAACGGTGTCTGGAACGCAATAAAAGATCCAAAGTGTTAACCACCATTATTATGGGAAGGAGTAAGCCTTGCTCTCAAGACAATTATAAGGTATCTGGGGAAAAGAGTCATTTATAAATCGTTAATCAACAATAGAAGAATCGTAATTTAATGTAAGAAATGGCACAAGGAACACCTAGATCCGAGGTGAGAAACTGTCTGTATACCTGTGTCAAGCAGCTTAAAACACAGACATATAGTAGGGATGTGAGGCGCCCAGGCACAAAACTTCCACCCGATGGGACAAGCACTTGGTAGCAACCTATTGTCACACAGAAACGAGAACTCCCAGTTCTCGTAAGTACGCAGCCTTTACGTTATGAGTTAAAAGATATGTCCTAAGGACACTTAGAGGCTACTTAAGTGTCTGTCCCCATGTTCCTCCTACACACTCCTAATCTTGATAACGGAATCCAACCTACAGCAGTTAAGTGGCTTACACAAGGTCACTCAACTAGTTAGAAGCACACAGTTCAATTTTAAGTCAGTGGCAAAATTGGCCATAGCTCTGTGGATTAGTTCCTTTTCTGCTGGGGAGCAACAGAGAAGCTTTGGGAAATGGTAAATTGGGCATGAGATTTGGATTTAAACAAGAGAGAGGAGATGATATGGGAAAGCACAGGGAGATTAAAGTTCAAAATGTGCTTGGTGGATGTGAAGGTCATTCCAGTTTGAGGTGGGAAACGTTTTGAAACGGCTTCATGAGAGCCCTAGGAGTCAAGAACATCTTGTATTCTACCCTATACTCTGTGGGGGCTGGGAGAGTGTGTAGTGAGCAGAAAGGGATTAAGAAAAATTAAAAAAAAAAAAGAGCTTGAAAAGAGTAGGCCTATGCAACACTCTGGATAGATTTAGATTTTTTTTGGAAGCTGTGACGTCATGGAGGGCATCTTCTGTTTCTTGAGCTGGGTCACATAGGATCTGGAAAAATGTAAGAAACTTCAATCACACAAGCCTATCCACACTGCCACACTTCCACATGGTAAAGAAGACCACACTTACTTAATCAGTTCCTGTTCTTTCCTCTTTTGTATCTTCTTGTCTATTAATTTCTTCAAAGATATTTGTTATTTGCTAGAGGAATGAGGTAGAGGTGTGGGCACATACAGCAAAAAAGAAAAGATTTAATATTCCTTTTCTGATATTCAAAATGGGATGTTTAGCTGAAGCTCATCTTGAGATTCAGCTCTTTTGAGATGGAGGAGTTTTGTAAATTTTCTTCAGTTTCCCATCTTCCACATAAAAACCACACAGTAGTGGGTTTCATCATAGTGTCTTATTGAAAGAAAATTTCTGACAGACGGGAAGAGGGAAGGCAGAATGTTTGTGGTGCCGACTGTGAGGAGGATAAAGAGATGGAGGTTACTCCACATGGCTCCAGATTTCTTCTTTCCATAGTCAAGTCCCTAAATCAGAGCAACCTCACGCCCACATGGTCTGCATACTTCTTCTGGGTTTCCACAGTGCAAGGAAGAGACTAAAATCCCAGCGTGTCCCCTCCTTGGCTGGAAGTCTGGCTGGGCATTTTCCAGAAATGATTACTGTAACAGGATTTAATGAGTCTCTGGCCAAAAGCCAAAGAGCAAACAATTTGAGCAAGAAACATATAAGCTCAATTATGGTCAGACTTTGAAGTATCTGAAACTCAAGTGAAATTAAATGCTGAACTAAGACCAGCAAGAAGGGATAGCAGCAATGACCAAAACCAGTAAAGGCACCAGACCATGGATAGCACAAGCACACAGCGGCACAGTCTGGATCCTCTGTGGCAGGCCTGAGGATCCTGACTTGCTTCTACTGTCATAAGCTACACTCCTTCCCCCTTGTGCCCAGTATTCCATCAGAGGAGAAGGAAAGGGAGGATAGAGAAACTGCAATTTATCCAAATAAGTAGTTCTCTAATGATATCTTAAGAATCAAACTCAAAATATCAGATTCAACCTAACTGCTTTTCCTCCTTCCATTGAACCTACTTGGGTTCTTGAGGTACAGTCTGTCAATTTTGAGTTTAGAGTTGTAAAACAGCACCTCTGAGTGTACTTAATCTAGTGACCCTGCTCTGAACATTAGTGACCCTGCTCTGCACATTTCCATTCCAGATGTATGCAGATAACCAAGATAGTCTCTATTTCCAGAGTCCTTTTTAACCATTAATTTGGCAAATATTTACTGACTGTTTACTGTATGCCAGATACTATTATGAGCCCTGGATTCCATATTGACCAGAAGCAGCTAGGATCTTTTCAGTTTTGAAGCTGAAAAGTCTACTAATGGTGACAAACATTTATCAAATCTGTCAAATGAATATAAAAGTACATTGTGATAAGTGTCAAAAAGAGGATCTCAGAAAATTTGGGAGAAGGATTTAACTTTGTCAAGTAAATGAAGGAAGGCTTCCCTGAGGAAGTAATGATTTATCTGAACTCTTAAAATTAAGGAAGCATTTAAAAAGAGACAAGAATAGAGACTTGAGGCAGAGGAAATAGTTGCAGTGGTGTGCAAAAATCCAGTTCATACAGGCTCACAAGAGTAGAATGCTGAGGTTTTAGGAGTTTCCAAAGCCAACTGATGTCATGTTGAGAATATTTACAATACAGAAAAAAAAATTAGCAAATACTTCAAAATCAGGTTTTTTTTTTTTTTTTTAAATGGGGGATGCGATTTTATTTCTATTTTTCGAGAGCCAATTTTTAGACAATTGCCAGCACACCATCAAAAAACATTGTGCTTGAAGGGAGGACATCAGATATACTGGGAAAAAAAGACAGTCAAGATCTATAGGTCAAATAATGAAGAGAATGAGGAAAGATGAAGCAGACTGGACCATGCACAACTATGAAGTCTTGTTAAGCATTTTAGTCTTCTTAAGAGCAATGAGCAGCTGTCGACATATTTATAAGCAAGATGAATAATTTGAACAGATAATGATGATAAAATCTGTCTGTCTGAACTTTTGAGACTGAATTGGAAGAAAGCAAGGGAAGATGTGGGTGACCATTTAAAAGGCAGTAATAGTCCAAGAAATAATAGTAGCTTGACAGGTAAGGGAAAGAGACATAACAGAATAAATGTGTCAGGGAAATGAAAGTCAATAGGATTTGATGAAGTCTTGATAGGAGAGTGAGTTGATACAGATTTCATAAAGGGATATATAGTTATGAAAACAGAAAATATTTGAAGGAACCAAAACTTTTGATGTCAAGAAGAAATATAATGAGTTGTTTTAGAACATGTGTGGCTTGATGTGTTTCAGTCAAAAGGACAAGAGGGGGCCAGGGATTTAGCTCAGTGGTTAGAGTGCTTGGCTCGCAAGCATGAGGCCCTGAGTTCGATCCCCAGTACCAAAAAAAAAAAAAAAAGGACAAGAGGAATGAAGAATCTTGGCTGGAAATATAAATCTAAGTCATATTTAAGTGATGGTGGAAAATGTTTGTAGGGGATGGTACAGAGAAGGTATGCAATGAGAAGATTGTTGGACTGAGTATTGACCCTTAAGAAATTCCCAATTTTAAAGACCTGTTGAGAAAGATATGCCCACAAAAGAGAATGAAAAGGAACAATGAGAATTCTGTAGGTTTCGGTAATAAATAATTTATAGGTTTATCAAGTGCCAATATAATAAAATTAAAGAGAAAAGTGGCAGCTTGAAAGGGTGGAGAGAATCAAAAGTCCTCATTTTTATGGAGACAATGAGTATGGACCTCTCTTTTAAGAAGTTCAGCAGAGATGGGTAGAATTCTAGGATCCCCAAAGCTGTGTATGTGTGAGAGAGTGTGTATGTTTTAATTACATTAAGAGGACTGGGGATTTAGCTTGACCAGCAAGCACAAGGCCCTGAGTTCGATCCCCAGGAGAGCCACCCCACCCGCCTCGGCAAAGGCATTAAGAATTTTAAAACAAAAACACAGTGATAGCCTAAATTGAGAAGAACCTTAATGTGTACGACAAAGTAATTTCAGGGATAGTCAGGGAGAATCCAAACGAAGAGATACCAGAACTGTGGTGCTAAGGAGAAAGAAAGTAGATGGGCACTGATAGGTCAAGGTAACAGGATTCGTATTGGAAGCTATAGTACTCCCTGTCTGCTTTCTAGCGCATCTATAGGGTATAAAGACTGAATTTTCATACTTTTCATCTATGGGGGAAAGTAGACTAAATTCCCTTTTGGTTTCCCCTGAAAGATCATTGTAACATAATTTAAATTCTCAGTATGTGTTGAATTTCTCTGGCCTGGAAACTCTCCAAACCTAGATGCAAAAATTAACGATAGATGCGTTCTCTGAGTATACTGGGGAGCCACACTGCTAGACAGTCTACTAAGTACTGGGAAGTCAAAGATAAACAGGAAAACTGAGAACTGAAGAGATAATGAAATACAAATATTTGTACAGTGCAGCTGCAATCACTGCAACAGAAAGATGAACAAAACTCAAAGTTCTTGGAGGAGGGAGTTATTTGGTCACAGGGCTAGAAAAGTCATCTAGGACTCTAGATGCCAAATACAATGCCTTTCTCACTTTCCACATAAAACATTACTCTTATTACTCCAAAAAAAAAGATATTTTGTGCAATTCTATTTGTGTAACTCACAGAAATGAGATAATCTTTCAGCTATCTTGTTAATATGCTCCCATCCCTAATCCAAGATCAACACTCATAGGCACTATTGGCTGAGAAGTATATGATTTGGATTCTGGTGTAAACCACTCATTTCCCTTTAAACATTAGTTTGGAAACCTTTAAGTAGTGAATGGCCTTTACCCCACATTTATTATTCACTAGAACAATTCTACCAAGCTGTGTGTACACGAGGCCACAGAATCAACCACATTTTTGTTAGTTTATTATTTTTTGTTACTGCCTCTGTCATAATTCTAACCAACTAATTAGAAGTAGCCAATATACTACCCCATTTTTCAATTCCCTGGCTTTTATCTTCTAGGTTAAACTTATACAAATGATTAAGAAGTAAAAACTTCAGTCCTTGATGTTTTGGCATTAGATAGAGTAAAATATGCATTAAAATGAACTTGAACCTTACAAAAGACCCACAATTGCCTGGGATGAGGCCAAGTGTATCAGAGAGCAAAACTGAAAGAGACGGTTTGGGTTCTTTGGAAGCTTGTAATGCAAATCCAGACATTGAATTTTGAACCTGATTTTAAAGCAGCTATTACTTCTTCCAGTGAGAAAATAAAAAACAAAATCATTCTAAGAACAAAGACTAGTGCTTGCCTTGCAAGCACAAGGGCCTGAGTTCGATCCCCGGCACCACAAAAAAAAAAAAAAAAAACCCAAAAGAACAAAGACTGTCTAGCAATGAAGTTTACTCCTCTCCACCTAATTTAATGCAACTTTTTGTAAAGCATCAAAAACCTCATTTACTCTTTTTAGAGTCTTGACTTACTCTGGGGACTATTCCACAGCTTACTTCACTCTGATTGGGAGAAGAATGTGGTAAGAGAAGGAGTTATGATTGATTCATTAATCTGTTCACTCCACAAACAACCCACGACCTGCCAATTAGCAGGCGTTACAATCAGTGTCATGGGAGGACTATAAAGATGAAGATGCTGTTGAGAAATGTGCAGTGTTAGGGAGCACACAATGATGGAAGGAGGAATGCTTAACAACATTTATGCTAAAAAGGCTTATGAGCAGCACGCTGGGGAAACTCCCAGAGGTGAGACAGGCTCTGATTGGGGGGAGGGGAGAGAAAAGTTCTTCGCAGTGTTTAAGGATGAACAGAATTTACATGTTTGGAAAAGATGGGGAGGACTTTCCAGATTACAGTATCTGTATTTGCAGAAGTTATAAAACCTGGAAATTTGTGGCAAATACCACTGTATAGATTCAGATAAAACTCTGCTTTCTTACCCTTCACCCTGATTTGGGAAATACTAAAGTGTGCCCATGTTGGTGACTGGATTTAAAAATAATTTGTTGTAGCAAATCAGAACTACAGACTCCCTGTAAGTTTTCCCCTCCTGGGTGTTATTACTGGGGCCTCTCTCAGTATCCAACCACACAGGAGGGAAAACCTTGCAAGCCACAACTCTGGCCGGTGCTGCAGCTTGCCCCACACCTCACTTGGAACAAAGACAGAGTCATCAGACAGGGAGGGAAAGCCAATTATTGGGACCTTAGAGGAATAACCTTTTTTCCTAAGTGCAAAATACACAGTCTTTCCCTGAATTCATGTATCCAGTGGGTCTCCATACCAGCAAATCTTAGCTCCCAGAGGCCTAGTTCCTGAAACTCAGGTGGGGAGGCAAACACAACCTACACCTTATGTGAGGAAAAAGACAACAAAGCAAAGAAAGAGATTAATTGGGAAAAAAAAAAAAGAAACAAAGTGCTAATCTGACAGTGGTTTTTCAAGAGTGCCTCAAGCATTAGGAGGTCATTAAATCTTTGTTAACAGGCCAGGAAAAAATGTAAGAGAAGGGAAAAAGTAGGTCATAGTCCTGTTTAAATTTACACAGCACAGAAATTTCATCAAATCACAGCATTGTCCTGATGAAAAGAACCACAGACATTTCAGTAAAGCTGCTGCTGGATGCTGGGCAGCAGCCCAGGATGAGGTCCTCTGACTCTCTCCCTGAGGAACACAATTCACCTGAGATTGTCTGATTGCTATCTGAAGGGTGGAAACTGTTCCCTTATTTCATGCAGAAAGTTGCGCCTCACTCTGATCACTTTTTTGATCAAGTGTCGTCTGTCTTCTACTCCCTACAGAAACTTGAAAACTGCCTTTATAATTGTTCTAAGTTTCTTTTCTTCAGGCTATTTCTCATATGACACGGGTTGACTATCATTTATCTGAAATGCTGGGACCAAACAAGTTTCAGATTTTGTGTATCGAGGGTTTTTTGGAATATTTACATTAACATAATGAGATGTTTTGGTGAGGGATCCAGATCTAAACATGAAATTCATTTATGTTTCATACACATTTTATGTGCATAGCCATAAATCAATTACACACAGTATTTTTAAAAATTTTGTTCATGAAACAAAGTTTGCGTGTAGTGAACCATCAGACTTGTAACAATATTTTGGTGCTTGTATGTAAGTTTTGGATTTGGGACCATTTCAGACTTTGAACTTTCAGCCTTTTATCACTGTGATCAAATTTCTGAGAAAAACAACTTGGGGGGGAATTTATTTTGGTGTGTGGTTGCAAAGGTTTCAGTTCAGGGTTGGCTTGCTCCTTTGGTGTAGGCCTGGGGCAAGGCACTGAGGGATGTTGTGGTGGAGCAGAGCAGCCCGCCTCGAGGGGGTCAGAAGCACAGGAAGAGAGAAAGCCAGAGAAGGGACTGGGGACCAGACAGAGTTTGGTCATAGTCAAGGTCATTCCACCATGATTCACTCCCTTCAACCAGACCCTACCTCTTGCTTCCATCACCTCCCAATAACGTCATCAAATTATGATCTCACTGATAGTTCTGTTCACTGATGGAGTTAGAATCCTCATGACCCAGTCACTTCACAAGCCCATCAGTTGGCAGCCAAGCCTCCAACACGGTGAATCTTGGGGAGACATTTTGGATCTCAGTCATAATGGGATGCTCAACCCATATGGCTTTCTCAACATTTTCTTCTACTGCATATTTTAAACCACTCACTCATAATCTTCACCACCTTCAGTCTCCTCTCTTGAAAGATGCTAGTCACACTATGGCTTGTTTGCTCTATGGCCTGAGAAATGAATTAAATCTTTGACATATAGTCTGACAACATGGAGTAAAAAGCTACTGCTATTTCCAGTTTCAAAATACATTTTTTTTCAGTAGCTAAAAGTGTTATTTAGGAAGGGAATCGTATTTTGTCAGCACCTTCCAATACCTCTTTAATTATTAATCAACTTTTGATAATTTTCTTCAAATGATGGTGAAACAAAGATAGAAAATTTAGCTACATGTAAAATATTAGTTGACATGAAACTTAAAACATCACAATGAACACACGTACGTTTGAGTACTACACTTCCTGCATGAGCACACACTCCCTGCAGAAGCACGCACACATGCATTATACACATGCACACAGTACACACCTACATACACATACCACCTACATACACATACCATACATGTGCATATCACGTAAGTGTTCACACGTACACACACCCACACATAGCACACATGCACACACACACACAAGTTCAGGTATTAATTATTTCTACTCCCGAAGACCTCTTCGTGACTTAGTTATTTAGAGCCCCAGGTTTCAGTTAGCTCAAAGGAACAGTAAGGAGATGAATTCACTTGTCAGTTTCCTAGTGTTACAAGAAAAACTTCAAACACATTGAATTTAGCACTATTTATTTGAGCAAAGAAACACTTCCTGAGTCCAAACAGAAAATGGTTCAGAATACTCTGCTTTATCACATGTGCTGGCTGTATTCTTAACCAGTGAACAGGAAATGATGCACAGAAGCAACCGATTGGTTGCAGGTGTTATTTGCCTAATATGGGTGTGTTTTATCCCCTGATTGGCTGTAGGTTCAGCCGCTATGATTGGCTGAGACTCATTCCTTGTTCCAAGAGTATGTTTCCAAGTAAGGTTACACTCTGTTTACAAATCAAGTTACGTTACTGCTTGCTATGCACAGAGAAACATTCAGGCCAATTTAAAATATGCACAAATGCAGCCTTAGGTTAAAGTTAATTCAGTTTAACAGCATGTAGTGATTGATAGCCACGTGTGGAGGGTCTGAATGCTACAGTCATAAACTTGGCAGAAAAAAAAAAGAATTCTTTTAACCTCTCCGTTAGTGAATATAACAAAATTATCAAACTCTAGCTCCGAGGATGGTAGGAAACCAAAGCTGTCTAATTCAAGATAAATTCAATTGCTTATAGATTATATGTAGTCTCTTTTGGATAAACATTCAGTCCCACTCAGGACTTTCTTCCCACACCCGGCTTTTCTCCCCTCCTCGCTGCCAGTGATCTAGTGCAGCGTTAGTGTGAGGGGTAGGTCCTCGCTGGCCCTGTCTATCTCAGTCCTACCTATCCCAGAATCCCATGCTGTGACTCTGCCTACCTGCCACACCTACTGCTGAAATGTCTTCCCCAGTGAGGGTTCTTCGTGTCTCCCAGCTTGCACTCAACCCAGGCAAGGTTCCTAGCCTGAATGTGCGAGGAACCCATACCCTTTCTTGTACCCCTGTGAGGTCATGGGAGACTGAAGAGAGAAAGGGACTTGAGGAACCCTCTTCCTGTATGAGCCATGCCACATCATCATTTCTGCTCTATGAGACTCTACTTCAAAAGCCTGAGAAGGGGAGCCCTAGAAACTTCCTGGTTTTCTCGAGCCCTACCTGAAATAGAAGAGGCAGGCTGCTTGTGGCATCCCAAAATTATCTGAAGATTCTCTGAGGCTAGACTCAGTGGATAGGTTTGTATGTGGCTACCATGTGGCAGGTACTTCATATCCCTAACGGCAAACCATATCCTCTTCAGGGTTTCTCCCACTGCCAGTTACCACCCTTTATCTGCTTTGGGTTTGGAAAAATTTTCTTACATCATTGTGCTTTGTGGGTTTTGGAAGTAACTCTATCCTTCAAGTCTACCAGATCCTGAGTCTTCTGGGGATCAAGAAGCATGCTCTTAAAAGAAACTCTGGCTTGCAGCAGAAAACCCCAGCTTCCAAGACCATGTCTCTATTATTAAGTTTTATAAACATTCAGAAACTGCACTGCTTTCTTCGCCCTTCGCTGCGTCTGCTCTCTCCCCAAGGGGACCATGTCTCTGATTCAGTGGATGGGGTCCTTGAGGCAAATGACAATTGCAGAAAGAAAAACCTCAGCTATTATGGAGGTATCTCATTCCTTAATACTTGAGTCATTGAAAACTCACTGATTAATTCGGGAACATAGCTTTCATACCTGTTCTTCAGTAAAACATCAGGGTTTTTTTTAAATAATAATTTAAAAAGTACTTTTCCTACTCTGCTCTCACACACCAGTTATCCTGGTCACCGAAGTGTGTGGGGGGGCTTATCCTCCAATGAATAAATATTTATCTAGCGGACAACAGCTGCGTGTCCTCTTATTAAATTCAATTCTGATAATGTCTACCTGGAGATAGCATGAGATCGCCCAGGTAGATGGCTCTGTCTTGCAGGACTGCCCTCCTTTCAGATGCCATTCAGAAGTGGTAGACGGTCACCTGTACTCCTAACCAACTCGCTGGCTATAAATAAAGACTGCGGTAAATAGTAGAAGTACAAAGCATGCGAACCGTCACCATTGTGCCTCCTTTTAGATTAAATCTTAAAGGGGATTCTTAACTTTTTAGTGGTTTTCTCCCACCTGGAAGATTTAGAAATATATGTATTTGGCCTAGTTCTGAGATAAATGTACTTGTCACACCAATGCATACGAGAAGCTTGATTCGTGGAACCCCAGGGCCTCTGCATCCTGTTTTGAGGACATCGAGTCCAATGGGAAGGCTGATGCTGCAGAGACTTAGTCCGTCTAACAGTTTCAATGCCAAGTGCATCGAAAGATGAGAAACATCTTTGTCCCTGAGAACCCGTAACTGGGTGAATAAATTTCCCTGGTGCCTTAGAAAGACTTACAGTGATTCAAAGAAGAGTGTCACTAGAAATGAAGAGAAGGTTTTAAAAGAAGGAGGAAGAAGGTAGGAGGAGCAGAGCAAATGAAAATTTCCCTTCAGTTCCTCAAGCAGTCGTGAAGTGCAGCCTGTGCCCGAGGCACTGTGCTGACATCTGCAGAAAGCAAGCTCACACTTTCGTGAAGAAATGACAAGAGAAGGAAAAGAGAAGAAAAGAACAGAAAGAAAGCAGCATGGGGCAGAGAAGATGAGGCCATACTCACCTATTCATGAACGCTGTAACTAGTGGGAACTGGGTAACCTTGTGGAGGAAGAATTAGGTGCAGTAACCTGCTTAACAGTTTTAGATAGAATTTTTGGATTTTAACTGGTGTAAGAATAGATATTTGGATTAGTATCACCCCTTGCTCTGTCTCTCCTTTGCTTTAGTTATCTCTTTTCATCTTTGTGCACGTCTTTCTAGGTATAAACTCACTGGAGGGTGATTCTTTGGACCCGATTCTCAAGGCCTTCCACAGTCCATTGACATTTACTCTTCCAAAATCTGCTCACCCCACGTGTTCACCCAGTCACAACTCAGTCACCCTCCGGGAATAAATCTTATTCTTTCCTGGTTCTCTGATTGCTTTCTCTGGAATGCTTCTTGTCATCACCTTAGGCACTCCCCCTGACTCTTCGTACACACTCTGCAAATGTCATTATAAGATAAACACCTCATGACTACCTCTATGCAGTGACCTTGGCTTCAGTCACAAAAAAAGAGAGAGAGAGAGAGAGAGAGAGAGAGAGAGAGAGAGAGAGAGAGAGAGGAGTTCAGTTCAACTACCACCAGTTTCAGAATAAACATTCAGCTTAATCTTGGTCAATGAAAACTGGCTAAAAAGTGTCTAGAAAATTCTTCATCATTGTCAAAGAGACGTGGGAAGATAAGATGACTCCTATCTGAGCACTATGTGCCTGGATATCACGCCTAGAATTTTCCCAAGAATCTTACTCCTATCCCGGGGAGGAAGCTCTCACCTAGGATGCCATACTCTTTCTGAGCTTACTGGTGTGTGAGATGCTAAATAACTGCACGGCTTAAGCAGTTTGGGTCAAGTTTTCTGCTGTTTACAGCAAAAAAAACATCTTAACTACACACTTAGCTTCAATATTTTTTTCTTAATGATGGTAAGCAAAATAGATGGTGAATGGTATGTGAAGCAGAATAAAAAAATTAAATAGAATATAAAAAAGAAAGTAAAAGCTAGATACACTAAATAATATCCCCAAAATAACTATATTAGTTGTACATGCATTTGGTTATTGCTAAAAACATAAAAAGAGGTTTAAGCTGAATCTCCAATATGATAGAGTATTCTAAAGAAGGGACTCAAATCAAAAAGTATGACCTGAAGTCCCATAACCTGCAAATGAGTCCCTGTTCCACCCCTGTCTGGCTCTGTAACCTTCGGCAAGTCACAGAATGTTACTCATTCTTGGGTTTTTTCCACATAACAGGAATAGAACCAGGCATTGTTAGCATTAAAGCACATCATGTGTGTAAAGCACCTGGCAGAATTCTTGACAGTTAGATAGGGCATTGACCTATAGAGTCACTTGTTATTATTAGTACTTGAAAAGAATTTGGTGAAAAGTGAGAATTTGTCACCTGTGTTGACTGCCTGGTCAGTGAGGAACTAAGCATTTTGGCCATTAGAAAGAGAAAAGGAAAAAGTCAGCCCAAGCAAATATATGTGTTAGGAGGAAGACAGCAAATGTGACTACAAGAGAAGAATCAGTTATAATGAGGCTATATCTGTGCAGATCATTAAAAACTCAATGTCTTAAAATGTGGAGAGAGCGATCGAATCAAAGAGAATAAGATAGAAAATGTTGTATATGTCTGTATGAGCTGCATTTTAGAATATTTGTTGACTGCATGATAAAAGTTCTTAGTCTGGAAAATTTAGGGTGGCCTGCCACTTGTAGGATTCTTCTAAGAATTCTTTGTCCCATGTTCTTCTCAGATGTCCCCACCTCCTAGAATGCTGGGTTAGAAGACTTTCGAAAGGAGCATCCCTGAATATCAAATGACCTTGAAAATTTCCCAGGTCTTTCAAACCTGGGCTCCCTGTAAATGGCAGCAAATTCCTGCAGCAGAAAAGGTACACAACTGGGTGCAGCCCTGCTCAAAACTCTGCATGGCTTAAGGTGCTACCTATTAACAGAAAGAGAAAGAACTAATGCATATAAAATGTGGTATATCCATATAATGCAGGTATATCCATATAATGCACTATGGTACAACCATAAAAAGGAAAAAATTCTGACACAGGCTATGAAATGAAATAACTTTGAGAACATCTTACCTAGTAAAATAAATGAGACAGAAAAAGACATACTCTATCATGTGTATCATGCTGTATAATTCCACTTCTATGAGGTACCTGGAATAGTCAAATTCATAGACAGAGAAAGTTGAAGGGTGGCTGCCAGGGGCTGAAGGGAGGGAGAAATGGGGAGTTTTTGTTTCAAGGCCCACAGTTTCAGCTTTGCAAGATGAAAAGAGTTTGAGGATGGAAGGTGGCGATGCTTGTGCAAAACTGTAAATGTACCTACTAGTACAAACAAAATGTACAGTTAAAAATAGCGATGATGGTACATTTGATGTATTTTGCTGAAACTGAAAAGTAGCTTTGAAAGAAGGAATAAAACAAAACATTCTTTTACAGAAAGAGGCCATGAAAATAAAGGATAAATAAAACAAATAGAAAGTTAGAACATGGCAGATTTTTAATGATAATCTTACATCAGAAAATCCAGCTCAGACCAAATGAATGCTATGCTTCTGTGGACGTGGCATTTCCAATGCGACTTTGGTTTTCACCCCCAAACAGAGTAGCTGGTCTGTGTCTAATTGTGTTTGTTTTTCCCCCTGCAGGGATGTTTAACAGTCCCCTAACCACTGAGATGGTCCCATAAAATTTTATGACAACAATTTCTTAAGTGAAATTTCCATTCAGCCTGTTTGTGGGCCCTTTGCAAAGGCCAGAGAAAGCCAAACAGATACAACTTGGGACATTTTCCTCAGGTCTAATTTAATTATAAATCATGACTTTATGAGCCTACCATTCCAAACTCATACAAGTCTTCAGCAGCGCAAAATAATTTACTGCTCTCCAGGACAGTGAGCTCATGCCGGGAACCAAAGGGCACCCTGAGCCACATTCCTCTGGGAAACTTTACAAGGTATGTTCTGAAAATTTGACTTCTGACATTGGAGGTTGGAAAGCTCAGTCCATGCCCTGCCCCCAGGCCTAAGACAATGTGCACACAACAGAGACAGAGCCTTGCCCAGGGGCCTTGCTCCCTTAGCAAATGAGGAGAGGAAAATCTCGCACAAGAGGAGCTGTGTTCTTCCCACGCAAAGCCAATCTGCTATCTGTGTTTCCACTGTTCAAACCGTGGCACTTAGGAAATGTCTGTGCCCGACAACTGTACTCCCTAATTTAAGGCAGAGGTTTTAGAAAGGGAGTTTGAAATTATTGGGTGTGAAAGGCAAATAGATTTAGCAGCTTTAGCACTATTTATGTGGCCTTCAACTCTGCCTGTTGAAGTGGGGCTTTCTTCTTCACTATCTGAACATCTGGACATTTGCTAAAGATGCTTGGCTCCGGAAAGTTGGCCTCGTGGTATTCAACAGCTCTTGGCTGTCCTCAAAGCGGCCAAAATCACCCTGCCTGAAGGAAGGAGAGGAGCTCATCACCGGGATTATTTCACAGTGAAGAAAACGAGGCGGAGATCTGGAATGTGTGCGGGTCTCTGAGACTTGGAGGCAGACAGACTGCTTAAGCAAAACAAAGCAGACATGCAACAGAGAGTGGTTCTTTCCACTGCAGTCCGTGCTCCTGTGCTAGGAAAGGAGTCGGTGCAAGATTCTAACTGCGAGCCTTTCCTTATGTGATATTAAGAATTTGACAGAGAGTCGATACAGCTTTGGGATACATTGCAATCAGGGGCCATCAGAAAAGACGGAAATACCTGTAAGCTTATAAAGTAAGTCATCTCTGATACCCTAATACAACAAGGTCATGGAAAAGATGTCACAAGATGTTGACATTTCACATTTTCTCCACTGTTATGTGAATTGTCTGAAAGAAGTGACAGTAACCTGAGGGTCATCCTGGTTCTTGTGCCTGTTATTTGTAGTAGCAGAAGCTAGCTGCCTGAATTCAGTTTTCTCTTCATGAAAAAAGAAAAAGAAGCCAGGAATGGTGGCACATGCCTATAATCCTAGCACTTGGGAGGCTGAGGCAGGAGGATGGCTGTGAGATTGAGGCCAGCTTGGGCTGCATAGTGATAGCCCATCTCAAAAACAAAATGTATGATTTTAATATGGGAGGCTGAGGCAGGAGGATGGCTGTGAGATTGAGGCCAGCTTGGGCCACATAATGAGTTCAGGGCTAGCCTGAACTACATGGTGATAGCCCATCTCAAAAACAAAATGTATGATTTTAATAATTCCCGTATATAACACCGGGCTGTTGGAATTCAGGTTAACAAAAGGAGCATACTTTTAGAGTGGCAGTATACTTCTTAAATGTAAAATAAGTGCAAATATTTATATAGCTCTGTGCTACACATTATGAAAACAGTGAATTCATTTAATCTTCCAGGAACCCTAAGAGATAGTGCTGTTATAATCCTCAATATACAGATAGAGAAACTGAGATCTAGAGAGGTTTCTTTCCTAAAGTCAAAGCATTTACGAGGCACATATTTTGTCAGAGTCATGGCTTATTTTTAAAATTAAAAGTAAACTTCCAACAAGTATGAAGTCTAGGATTTGGCAGTCTTAGAGCCATGTTTTAAATTCGAGGATTATTGTCCAATTCTGGGTTCTGAATTAAATGATACTGTTGCTAGCATCTAACTCTGAATTCCCACTTTTTCTAACCAAGCCTTGGGTTGATTAGGCCAGTTCACTCTACCTGTAAGCTTTACACAGCTTCAGGTCCACGGGGCAGAATCTGTGGCCACCACCTCTATCCAAAGTGGCCCAGCGGCACCATGATAAAAGTGCCCTTGTTGTTGGCTTCCATCCATCCACGTAGCCTTAGAAGCTGCTCCTATTGATGCTGTTGGCTTTGTTATCGAAAGGTGCAATTGGATTTGTAAAATGCTAAATTATGAATTGTGGTGAATATTATGAATTTTCAGTTATGAATAACCTAATTTGTAAAAGTTCTGGAAAATATAAATGTGTAAAAGCCAAGGTCATAGGATGTAAAGTGAACAAGGCAGCCAGGCTGAGCTATTGTGCTAGATGAGAAATCATAGTCATATTTATATACCAATAATCGTGGACTTCGGCTGTGTTCCAAACAGACAGAAAAATGCATTAAATAAGATGACACTGGGTACATAACCATCCAGATCTAACACATTTAATACTTTACCATATTTGTACAGATCTCTTTTTCTTAAAAGAGAGGAAATGTTACAGACATACCACAGCCTGTCCTTGCCATTTATCCATTCTTCCTGTCTCTCTGGAGTCACTACCATCCTGAAATTAGTGTGTATCACCCCACACCAGTCTACTAAGATTTCTATAATTAACTGCCCAAACATGAAGGCTGAAACAACAGAAATGTATCGTCTCACAGTTCTGGAGGCCGGAGGGCTGAAATCAAGGCATTGACAGGGTTGGTTCCTTCTGGAGACTCTGAGGAAGAATTGGCTCCAGGTGTCTCTCTACCTTCCAGTAGCCACAGACACCACTTGGCTGTGACCCCAGCACTTCAGCCCTCCATCTCCACATGACATTCTTCTCATCTCTACAAAGCATTTTTCATTTGTGTCTGTCCATCTCTGTGTCCAAATTTCCTCTTTGTATAAACACATGGTCATACTAAATTAGGAGCTACTCTTACAAACTCATCTTGATGACCGAGTTCTGAGGTTAGAGCTTGAACATCTTGGCAATGAGGCGCGGGCAGGGGGAGCAGACACAGCTCAATCCCTAACACACGCCATGCATGCTTTTGTACTTGATGGGACCACGTTTTAGCACATGATGATTTTATTGACACAAGAATTCTAGCGTTTAGACTCAGAATAGCTCCTTGTGTCTGATCAGCAAGCTGCATAAAAGCATATATGGCAAAACAAACATAATTACATATGAAAACGCATGCTATGGCCATGAATCCAAGTTTAAAATCCAACCAAGCTGGCCCAGTTAGGCTTAGTTTTACACCAGGAAGACTCAGCAGTGAAGTTTAATTAATACATCTCACTGCCCAGGAAGAAGGATGCAAAGTAGAAAGTGGCCTTTTCAGATAGAAAGAGGAAGAAGGAAATCTATCCCTTCCTGCTTTAGCAGACTGGGCAGTGTGTTTCACGTACGGTGATTAACTCTATACAAACAATAATAAACTCTATCTGATAGCTCAGGGCTTATCACAACAAAGGTTTGCTTCTTCTTTTAAAGCCTGATGTAGGACAGGCATCTTTCCTCCAACTTGGAGCTCTGCCATCCTTAGTTCTGTGGCTTCTGGTGACTTGTCATAGCAAAAGAGAGTGATAGTGAAGAGACAGCCACTCTTAGCCAAATCAACCTATGGTGATAAATGGCCCAAAGTCACATGGTCCAATTCACTCCAGAGGAATGGAATGAAGTATTTGGTGTGCATGAACTAGCGCATCTGCAAAGGAAAAGAGACAGATGTGTGTGCTCTTGCTTTTCTTTCCTACAATAGAATCTCAAATAAGTGAAACAAGAAACATCCAGATAGGTGAGGGTAAATCCAAGAAGGTCAAGAGTTTCTGGCCACAGCCTAGAGATGCTACAGTAAAACTTGCCACAGTCCATGTGTCTAGCAGGGTACAGAATGTTAAGGGAGTCTTTCCAGAAGATGGATGAACCTAATGCTTGTTTGCAATGTAGACTCTTGAAACTCTAGCTCTCTGGAGTAGTCTGAGGCTCCGTGTGCCCCATTAAAGGGACATAGAGATGGAGAAAAGATGGTGGCTTACAGAAGCCCAGAATTAAGATAAAGACGCTGCAGTATATGAAGTGTTTGCAGCCAGAGGTGAGTGGTCCAAACCAAACACTCTAGAGGTGGCAGCAGGCACAATGTCAGGAGTCTCAATGCCCAAGAGAGGGCTGCACCCTCTGTACTTTGGGCCCCACTTCCATACAAGTGTCTCCACAGCCAGAGAGATCAGCCAAGGAAAGGAATCTGGGAGAAAAAGAGTAAGATCTAAAAGACCCAGCTTCTCTAGTTGAGTCAGAATGCCCAACTGTGACAGCAAATACCGGCAAATTGAGTTAACTTATCCTCTTCCTCCCAGCATGGTGAGGGATGCTGAGAAAAACTAGATACATCATAGGAAAAAAAAAAAAAAAAAGAAGTTGTAATGTGGTGGACTCACTGTGGTCAGCCTGAGCCAGAACGCCCAGCTGGACTGAGCTGGTGTGACTCTGGGCATAGAGGATCCACCTGAGGATTGTGGCTGATGCAAAATAAAGGAGAACGGGAGCAGAAGATAGGGGCCAGCTGTTTCCCAGGAAAGGCTCTGCCACAGCTGGTTTTCCTGAATAGGATTCAGCTGTTCTCATTGAAGAAGGAGCTCAAGGCCTTGCTGTCATCCAGGATGGCTGCTGTTGCTTTGGGGGAGCTCTGGTCTTCATCTCTGCTGTGGGCATTGTATCCTGGTTCCAGCATAGATTTCTTCAGTTTTCTAGTGTAGACACAGATGTACATGGGACAGTGCCGTGGGCTCCCAGCCCTTGATTGGATCTTTTGGGTCTCCAGTGCATAGACAGACATTCGGCACTCTTCCTGCATTTGGCTTATGGATGAATATTGTAACTTATAAATGTCCTGTGTTAAATCTGCCCTCTTACAAACCATTGACTCCCCAAAAGTACCTAATACATGTAATTTCTGAGCACACCTAACTGCAGTGTAAGTCAATGTGCTTCCTTACAATATACATGAATTTAGTTACATTCCATGAAAAATCTAGATTTAGACATAAGCATTTATAGAGAAATTTCAGTTTTCTCGAGCTCTTTCACTAGAAGGCAGAGTAGCTGGTTTTTCCAGGTCTTATCCATGACAGCTGTGTAACTTTGTTTTTCAATGTGCCAAGTTTCACCAGGGAATAATACACACTACCATTTGACTCACGGCAGGGCCAAGGCCTGCGAGCCAACAAGGAGAATAGTGGGCAGGAAAAGGTATTTGAGCAGGAATGCCTGCCTTCTGCCAAAGAGAAACGAGGAAGCAGGATGTCTAGAAGCAGAGCCATTCCAGGGAGAAGAGTAATCTTCACAATCTGGGGTCCCACATCCAAACCAACCAAAAAAGCAACTCATAATGCGCACAGGGCTCTGCATTCAAACACCCACAGTACATCAAAGAGTAAATAAATTGCCTAGCTACGAGTTAGCAGAGGTTTCGGCTATAGCAAGCAAATTCCTGGGTTTTGATCAAAAACATATTTTAAAGGAATTAAAGATGTGATTCATCTGCTTATAAAACAACCTAAACAATCCTAGAATATACAAATACACCTCCACTTACGATGGAATTATGTCCCAATAAATCTAGTTTAAATTGAAAATACCGAATCAAAATGCATTTAATACTCCTAACTGAATGAACATCCTAGCTTAGCAATACAGAACAATGCAAAGTGTTGGTTGTTGCCCCTCGTGACCCCCCTGGCTGGCTAGGAGCTGCCACCCTGTGCTGCTGCCCGGCATTGAAAGAGAGTATTGTACCGTGTGTTGGTAGCCTGGGAAAGGATCAAAAGTCAAAGAGGAAGTGCGGTTTTTACTAAATGTGTATCATTTCCCCGTCATCATAAAGACAAACCAGCATAAGTCAGGGAGACCATTTGCATTAATAAAAACATAGTTGTTTACGGTAAGTTGTATTTCTCAGGTCATGTAGAACACAAATGATGGATGGGAGACTGGATGGAGATCCTGAACTCTTCATCCACAGGTGGGACAACACTAAACATTCATTCCTTATGGTGTCCCAGAGTTGGAAAACATGAATGACTCCCACTCACTCACAGCAGTGGCACGCTCATGGGTGCAGCCTATATTGGCTTCTTTTTTGTGCCTGACTTCTCTCTCTGTGCATGTGCTCACCAAGGCCCCCTCCCAAACATCTACCTCCATTTCAATCCTCGTCTGCGGGTGTGCTTCCGGGAGAGCGCAGACAAGGCACCATCATGTCAGGTTGCACAGAATGAAGACGCTGACTGCAGAGCTTGCATCCCATGTAGAGAGAGATAATGAGGGTAGACAGCAGAGGAACAGACAGTGAGGGTCTGGAAATGATGTCTTACAAAGAGCCATCAAAGGCCTTTAGCTTAGGAAGAGGCGATTTAGAGGAAGACGATGCTCATTAAGTGTCTGAAAGCCTTGTAGGTGGAAGAGAAGATGTTTTGGTGCATGGTGATGCCGCAGTAAGTAATGTGGCGAAGGTCTGCAGGAATCTATATTGGGGCAGACTAGATGCTTCAGCCCTGGAAAATGGATGAGGGTTGGCGGCAGCAGAGGATGACAAACAAAGCCAAGGTCTTAATAGACTTAGTCTGTTTGGAGTGGAGATTAGTGTTGAGATAAAAGTTTTTAAAATGTTGATGCTTTCAGGATCAGATTGCCACTCAGGGGGCAGCCACAAGTCTGATTTTCTTCCTTAATCACCGAGGGTTCTCTCTGTTAGTCTTCTGAATGACTACTTTTAATAAATTCAGCATGTCCCAATATTTCCAGAAGGATGTACTGGTTGCTTGGCAGCCTTTGACTTGTGAAGATGAGTGAGATAATCACCCTCTCTTCAAGAGGCAGAGGATAAAGAGTCTGAGCTTAAAAGGAAGAAAAGGCAAAGGCATCCAACCACACTAAAAACCAACATTCCTGAGAACTAATGTGAGCATTGGAATGTGAATCTCTTTTATAGTCATTGTAACTTAATAGTTACTGTGCTCAAGTTAGTTCCTATGAAAATTCAAAGTAAAACCGGGTGTAGTGGGGCTCTCGTGTTATCCCAGCACTCTGAGAGGCTGAGGCAGGAGGATTGCCAGTTTGAGCCCAGCCTGGGCAATTTAGCTACTTAATGCAACTCCGTGTCAAGATTAAAAATTTAAAAATGGGCTAAGGATGTAGCTCAGTGAAAATGCTCTGTGTTCACTCCCTAGTAATGGAAAAAAATTTAAGAGTGAAATACGAACTATGACTCATGTTATACAGAAACATCAGAAAGTGTTTTACTTAAGACATATAATATCAATCTTTTTTCTATCAAAAACAATAAACTAAAATATGCTACAGAAAAAAATATGCTAACTGGAGAAATTATGGCATGCCCTTTTGTTACTTAGGATAATTAATGTGGCAACTCACAGATAATTGGACTAATAGTGGCTTAGTTCGTGGGCACACTTATTGCTTACCTGCCGAGGGAACCTCGAGTTGGCACCCCAGCTCGGACATGGCATCCAGGGCCTAGCTCTTTCTTTCTTTCTTTCTTTCCACTTGTAGCCTCAGCGTGTTTATGTTCATCCTTAGATTTGTTACCTCTTGGTACAGAGGTGGCTCCCATGGTTCCGGGCATTGCTTTTTCACAAAAGAACATTTAATACTCTAAATGAATGTTTACAGCCACATTATTCATTATTGCCTTTATTGCATCCCGGAAGCAACCAAGATGTTCTTCAGCTGGTGAACAGATAAGCAGAGTGTGATAGATCCAGACAGTGGGATGTTACTTGATATAAAGAGATGAACTATTAAACTACACAAAAGATATGGAGGAACTTTAGGTGAATCTTGCTACATGGGAGGAAAAGGCAAGTCTGTAAAGGCCACCTACTGCATGATTCCAATTACATGACATTCTGAAAAAGGCCAAACTATGGAGACAGTAAGAAAGATCAACGTGGTCAAGGAAGAGGAGGAAGAGAGAGGGCCTAAATTGGTGGAGGGTACGGGACTTATAAAACAATGAAACTAGCCTGTGTGGTACTGAAATGGTAGATATCTAACATCATGCATTTGTCAAAACCCATAGAATACAAAACACAAGAAGTCAACCCTAGTGCAAAGAAGAGACTTCAGCTAATAGTAATATAGCAAAATTGACTTATTAATTTTAACAACTCACTACTACAATAATAATAAAGGAAACTGTATGCCAAGAAGGTTGGGGTATTAAGGTATATGGAACTCTTTGTACTATGTGCTTTATGCTTTATTTTTCTGTGAATTTAAAACTGTACTAAAAAGTATATTAACTATTTTTAAAATCCAGTAGAGCAAAGGAGAGGAGGAGGTCAGAAATCTCACTCTGTATTTCTTTCCTTTTATTAGAGAGGAAAATCTTTGCCAGAACCCTGGAATGCATGTTCTCTAATATCTAACTGGCCAGATGTGGGTCAATTCCAGCTGCTGAAGAGAGTGGGAAACAGATGCCTAAAAAAGATCAGGGGCTGGAAAAAGTCTGGGAACAACTCCTGGGTTGTTCAGCAGCAAAATCTGAACTGAACTATTCCTGAAGATGTGGAAATGATGTGGAAATGATGTGGTAAGAATTCTAAACTCAGCTACTATTAGTCTAGTTGGGTATAGTGACACATGCCTATAATTCCAGTTACTTGGGAAGCTGAGGCAGGAGGATTGCAAATTCCAAACCAGGCTGGGCAAATCAGTGAGATCCTGTCTCAAAACAAAAAATAAAAAGGACTGAAGACGTGGTTCAATGTGAAGTCCTGAGTTTAGTCACCAGTTAAACAAACAAATGAACAAGCACTTAACCCGACTTAAAGATAGAAATAGAAAAGAAATTGAAACTCATACAATTTAAGAGACTTTACAAAAATCAAATTTTTGTGAAATTCTTGGAAGAATTCAGTAAGACACATGATGCAAAGATGATCTTGCCAGAAATATTTTCCTAGGCAAGAATCTATCAGTAAGAATGTGGTTCATTTTTCTCCCCCTCTGTCCACTGCCCAGCTCAGTGATGTAACACCCAGAAAACCGAAAACCTGTCTCTCCCCACAGGAGAAATGTAACCTAATATAGTTTGGGCTACGTGCTTCTACAACCATTCCATCCTCCACCTTAACAGCATTTTTTGCATTTATTTTTGAACAATGGCCCCCAGTAATGAACAGGGCTGCTGAAACAGGATTAGGATAGAAGCAGATAAGAAGGAGCAGAAACACCAAGAAGTAACAGAGCAGAGAGCTCATGTTTTCATTCATTCTCTGGCAAAGAAAGAACTACAGACCTCTGCTGGGCCTCATTTTCTGATGGGGGAGAATTCTAACTATTGGGTGGACTCTAAGAGAATCCAAGAAATGCCTATCCTTCTGATGCATGGAAAACACCAGACCCGGGTAAACGTTTCTTCATTCGAGGAAGATTGAGAAAGAAGCCACAAAAAAATTAAATCACACAAGAGAAAGTGGTCAGCTTTTACAAAATTAAAAGGAATTGTGAATTTTAAAAACGATTCGTTCTAGGAAAACAATACTTTTTATAAATCACCTGATTTATGTTCTACACAATTTCTTTAAAAACTCAAAGCCATAACCACTCACATAAATGGTAAGATAATAACAGACTGACAAAAAGAGGAGACATGGACAAAATAAAGAAAGACAATATTAAAAAAGTAGTTTGCAAAATAAAAATGTCTGTTAGAGGTAATAAAGTGCAGAAGAAGCAATAAAGTGAAGAACAATAATTAAAAGAAATTATTCATTTAGAGAGACAACCACAGGAACTTTCTCAAAATAGGATGGAAAATGGGATAAATTAAAGAAATCAGTGACAAAAAGAATTTATTTGAAACAATTTTTTAAAATAAGTTGAGAAAGTAATTTGTATTTTAAATCAAGATAATGGATCAAATAGAATGAAAATTAACTTTCTAGAGCCCAGGAAAGATCAAAGTCTTCAGATTTAAAAAGTCCATCAGTGGCCAGACAAAATTAATTTAAAAACAAAAAAGTTTATGCTTATGAAGTTATTACAATCCAAAGATAAGGAAATAGTTATACTTTTTCCTGAACAAAATAGAGATTATCTCTAAAATAATTTATCAACATTTATAAAATTACTATGATAATTTTTGTAAATGTGTGATCTAAGATTTCTTCTCTGTAATGTTAACTGCTAGAAAAGGAAGGTAATCCAATTTACAAAATAGAAAACTTATAACCCAAGAATGCTTATTTAATTAATTATAAAGGTAATTGATTGGAAAGTAACATTAAATATTGAAGAATACAGATACAAATTCCATCCATGTACCATTAACATTAAAAACTACCAAGACATAAATCAATAATCAAATGATGTATCAAAATAAAGGATTCAAGGATGGAAACACTATGGTATTTTGGGAATGGAGGGAGTACACTGAAACCAGTAAAATACAGAATTAAAGTGGGATTATGATATAAAAGAATTTTACAAGTGAAATCATAAGGCTTGCATAAGTGTACACAATGATTTAATAGTAATTATCTGTGTAGAATATCACAGTATATATGACTAAGAAAATCAGGGAAGAGTTGTAGGCAATATAAAGTGAAGTGAGAATATTTAAAAATCCATTTTTGTAGGCAGAGACAATAAATACTGTCATTAAAATGCAGATCATTACAGCAATACAAGTTTAAAAAGAAATTTTAAAAAAAGTATCCTCTAATAGAAATAGAAACTGGATATTACATAACAAGTAGCTTAGCAAAAATGTTTTTAAAAATCCACAGAAGAGAATAAGGAAAAAAATAAATAGAAAGAATAAAATTAAACATAGGTCTGTACAATAAACAGACCTGGAATAATCTTTCTTCATTTGTCAAAGGAATACAATTCAGTTGTATAGAAATTGCAGGACTCAAAACAAAAGCAGAAACAATAAAAGATAAAGAACAGGAACAAATATATCAGGCAAATGCCAAATGGAAGAACTGGATGTTCTAAAACTTGTATCTCACACAGTAGAAATGAAGATTAAAAAAATCAGTAAATAGAATGATTCATTTACAAAGAAGACATGGCATGATTCTTTATTCATGAAGGTGCAGAAGTATGTGAAAACTAGCATAAAACATTTCCAACGGTTAGAATAGGAGACTTGCAAAAATGCTTAATGTATTTCTCGGGTAAAGAGTCAATATCGCAGAGACATCGATTATTCCAAAATAATTCATTATTTTAGTGCAAACTTCACTAACCACCCCTCCCAAATATTGTTTCCAGAAACTGACAAAATCATTCTAAAGTTCCTACAGAAGAACAATATGTACGACAACAGCAAGGTGAGATTTAACGGAAAGACTGAGACATGGGTTTTGTGCAGTGTAATTAACACAGGAACACACGGAAGCACTTGGTGGTATTTCTCTCATGACTGCCCCCCTCACTCTGTGGTGCCAGTCTCACCCTGTTCCACAACCCAGCACCCTCCCGCCACCCCCAGACTTTGGCTGTCATTCTTGTGAAGTGAAGGAAGCCAGCAGACAGAAATCTCCTTATCGTCACCCTCTGTTCCTTTTTTCTGTTACTGTGAAGGAAGTTTAGTTCCACTTGTCAAAGCTGCCACGTTCTGAATCTACATAAACATTATTTCTCAAAGATTTTCTCCCTCTTTCTCTTTCTTGGATTACTACATGAGTTTAGTTTAGAAACATTCTTTCATGTTTCTAATCATAAAACAACAACAACAACAACAACAACATCGAAAGCTCCCTAAGGCCCAAATTCTTGAAAATAATCTCTCAAAGTCAGATTTGACTTTTACTCCAATCTGATTTCTACTTCCAACATGCCACCAAAATTGCTATTTCCTATAGTTCCAAGGTCATGTGTATGCCAATGGATTCTGTTTTCATCTTCATCTTATCAAAGTCTCAGCAACATTCTGTCTAATGCCCTGCCCCAAGTAATCACCCAGCCCTCGTTCTGGTGTCTCCAAACTCTTCTTCTTTCTTCCCACCTCTCGGCTCCATTTTTTCCATTCTCTTCTGAGGTCTCTTGTAATTTCTGCAGGCTAGAGTTGTTTATTCATGGCTTATTCTCGGGTTGGCTTCTCCTTTCCCTAGACTTCCTAGATGACCTCACCACATTGTTCCATTTGACTTTCACTGTCCACTGCATCTCCCAACCCAAGTTCTTTTTCAGACTTGACAGGCACCATCGGCCACAATGGCTTAGGTGTTTGGCAGCCATCTCAACTGACTCATGTCTACAGCAGAAGTCACATTTCCATCCTACTTTCAGTCTGGTGACATTTTTTGTCTACTTTATTCTCTATACAATATCTTTGACTCTCAGACTAGAAAACTTCAAATTTTCCTGACATGTCTCCTATTGTCACCTCTACACTTAATCAGTCACCAGTCTTGTTAGTTCTACGTTCTAAAGAATTCTTTGATTTGTCAACTATTTCTCCATTAACCTTGGGTCAGATTATCATTTTTCTGCAGATCGGTTTCTCTTTTTTCACTCTTGATCACTTCTAAATTTATCTGTACTCAGAAAACAAACAGAAAACAAAACAGACAAAAAAATAAATCCAATCATGCATCTCCCTTGAATAAAGTTCACTAGTGGTATTCTTAAACATGGAATCCTATGCTTTGGGCTCATTGTGGCTAGCAGTATTTGGAATTATGTAGTTATTGCTTTCTTTCCTTGGTTATTTTGGCCTCCCCCACTCAGCTATAAGACCCATGAGGTCAGGGATTGTGCTTTCTGGTTTATTTGCATGAACCAATCTTCACCTCAGTGTAGGGCACAGGGCACAAGACAGTTTGATTCCTCAAGGTACCAACATCATCATAATTACAGCAGTATGGTACTGCAGCCATAAAAGACTGTGCATCAAACAGAGTATAATACAAAATAGTAGACACACATACATGAAATTATATATCATTTGATGCAGATAGGATGTAAAAACAATTTGCAATGCCCACATTACTCAACCCTAATTTCCAGAAAAAAAAATGGATTACTAGATGAAAAATAAATCGCTATATCACACTATACATAAAAAGATAAATGGTAAAGGACACCATAAAATAACTAGAAGAAAACATAGATGAATACTTTACAATTATTAAAGATAGTAAGTATTTCTAAGTGTAACTCCAAAGGAATTATTTTTCACAAAGAAAAATTTGGAAATGTGTAGGAAGAGCCTTATAATTTTTTCATGCACTTAACCTATTATTTTCTGTTCTATAAATTTATACTGAGAAAATTGTGAGAAATTGCTACTAAAATGTATATATAAAAATATTTAATGCACCTTATTTACTAACAGCAAGGAATTAGAAGTGATCTAAATGCAGAAATTTTAGGACATTTCTAAACAATTAGAATACATACGGAGAAAGCGATACTACATAACCATTCTAGATTGAATCTTAAGGAATGGGAAATAAAAAGAAATGTTTACAAGGAAGTTTTAAGAGAAGAAAAAAATGCTTCCAACAAAAAACATACAATTCTAATTTGTACATTTAAAAGTGTATGAAAATTTAAAGAAAATACAATAAAATATTTCTGAAACTATGTACATTGAATGGACATTACTTTTGTAATCAGAAAATGTCCTTTTAAAAATACAAACTGCTAGGTAGATTGGTAGGAGATGAATACTAAACCATAAATGTAAGATCTGAAACATCTCTTTCAGATTTCTCCAGTGTATATTAAAATAGTACTTTTTGATCTACGACAACTTACAACTCAGAAAATATCTAGGAGGACATTCACATTTATGAAAAGTTTATACTCATTGAAAACTTTATGCTAAAATAAATACAAGTTGAACAGAAAATGGATTTTGGGAAAATATCCAAGCAAATGCTTTTACCTACATTCAATGAGTCCGATAGCTAGTAAAGGAAGTTGAGGCCAGAAGTGTGATGAATGCAGAATCCTTGCATTTTCAGTCATTTTTAAAAACAAAGTTAGACATACAGTGTAACTGAAGCTCTTTAGAGGACACGAGGAAGGTAAAAAGTAATTATGGCTGCTCAAAGAGTTTCTGAGTTAGAATTTTAAAGGGTTTCTTAGAAATTAGGATGAAATTAGGCATCTGTTTATTATTTTATATGAATAATCTTCTCCACCCAACAGAGTTGGTTTTATTTTCCCTTTACTTTTCCATTTTCTGCAACATCTCAATGTACTTATATTCTAGAAGGAACTCAAAGACACAAACAGCCACAGATGTTTGTTGGGCTCACTGGTAAAGAATGGTTTGGGGTTTGCAACATATAAATAGAAGAAACTAGAACCAGTTTCAGTCAATCTGATGCCATGAAAGAGTTGATAAATAAATAATGACAGTGTCTTGCATGTTTCGTAAGTTCAGATCTGATCAGAGCCCTCAACAAGTGGTGGCCACATACTTCTGCTCTGTTAGAGACATTACCGCCCTTGTCAGATGCAAGAAATTCAGACTGGTCTCTTTGAGACCTCTGGGAAATTCGACGTGGTGCCCTTCTGTGAGGGTAATCCCAGAAGATGTCATTCCTTCTCAGTGGAAATTGTTCTTGTGTACTTAGTACTGATAAGTTAGCATGGTCTACTTTTTATATTTCACCCTCTCTTGCTTTCTGTCTCCTTTGGACAGCTTGTCCACTCCACCTTCATAACTGCAATGTTCTATGAAGTCCTGACAGTTCCTGGAGTTCCCTGAATGGTTCCATCGCGAAATTGCAGTTAATGGGCCAAAGAGATTTGCTTTACTTAATATCAGAGAGACTATGGTGCAGGTCATTCAAAGTAGTCACTATTCCGGGCTTGACAATACACTTTGCTACATTGCTTAGTAGTGTCTTTTCATATCCACAAGCCAATTGAAACTTCACAGGATCCCAGTAAGGTACAAAGAATAAGTCATTTTCTCACTGTCGTTTTTGCATATGAGTCAAGAATTTTCTCAAGGCCATATAGCTTAGTAAATGCCAGTGATAGGGCTAAATTTCAGAACGTTTCTCCTTTCATTAGGTGATTCTTCCATTCTCCTGGCTGTCAAAATTAGACTCATTCATTTGCTTGGCAACTCTTTTATCCAGAATCTACTAAAAGTGAGTCGTGGTCTGGGCACCGGGAACCTAACAGTGCCTAACATACACAAGTCCCTCGACTCTGAGGACTTTCAAATTCCAGCAGGGGGAGATAAACATCAAAACAATTAATCAATCAATTAATTTAATTACAGAGAATGCTAAGTGAAATAAATGATGATGAAGTGTGGCTTCTTTAGTGAACATCATCAGAAATTCAGGATTCTTTGAGGAGGGGACATTGGAGCTCAGCTCCAAATGACACAAAGCAACGTGACGATCTAGACGTAAAATAATGCACCCAGAGGGAACAGCAAATGAAGAGGCCTTCAGGCAGGAACAAATTTATCATGTTGCTGGGACAACAAATGGCCAGTGTAACTGAAGTGTAAGAACACAGGGGTCTGTGAATTTTTTTTCAAAGAAGCTGGACATGCAGGCAAAGTCTGGCAAGTTAGGCTGAGGGGTCTGAGCTCTATTCCAAGTGCAGTGTGAACCCCCTGGAGGACTGAGCCAAGGACTGATATCTGGTGAGCACATTTAAAAATTCATCTGACTACTATGAGAAAAATAACCAATGGATTGTGTTAGACCAAGAGCAGAAACACAAAGACCCACTAGGAGGACATGTAATGATCCACAGAAGGAACATGGTACTTGCACCAGGGTGAAAGTCATGGGGATGGGGAGAAGTGTTTTGATTTGGAATGCATTTTGGTTCAGCCAGAACAGAAATATGATTTGTATTTTAAAACCACTTGGGAGATCTGAAAAGGGCAATCCGTACTATACTATCTACAGCATGACCTCATTTTTGTTAAAATTAGAGAAGAGAGGAGTATATTTATTTGTGACGTAATTGAACGGCTATAAAAAAGCAGCTATGGAAAGACACAACGAACTGATCACACGAGAGACCTCAGAAGTGTGGAAAGAGGGAGGCCCTTATTTTTTTCTTGATGTACTCATGTTTAAAAGCACATATTTTATGCAGTGATTTTTAGTATTACAAATGAATCACTTTTAAAACACCATTTGGAGAAGGAATTGGAAGTAGGCCCACTAGGTAGAGAGTAACGAATGGTCGGAGGCCAGAGAGAAGGGCAGGGCCAAGCACAGGGGAAGCAAACGGGAAAAGAAGGAAAGGGATATTAAGAGTCATGTTATATTCCGGGTGTAACATGTGAAATTGGCAGGACTTAGACACTCACTCCCTATTGGGGCAGAAGATGATGCTTCTCACTGAAACTGAAACAAACTTGTGGACGAGAGTTAGCAAATTTAATGGTGAACAGTGTCTCGTGAGCTGGGAACTCAGAAGATGTGTCCGGGCTACTGCTAACGCTAGTCATTGCAGTTCATCCCAGCAGAGTGGAGAACACAGGAGGTGTGCATTTGAGATAAAGGGGTCTCTGCAAATCCCACAGTGAGGCCAACATGAGACCCAGGACCCTCCCCAGGAATCATTGGCAACAGCCCTGAAATAATTCAACGGCTTTTATCTTTGCAATGAAAAATAAACTATTTAATAACGTGTAATCCTAGATGAGAATAAATGTGCGCTCTACAGGAGGGCTAAAGAAGGTCTGCAGCAGGTATGTCCTGCCCAGGACCAGATCCCCTTCCCCTCCTGCCCAAGTTCTCGGCAATGCAGGAGAGGGATTCGCCACAGCGGTGGAATAGAAAAAGCCAAGACACTGATGGGCCAGAATTTAGAGAGAGTCCTTGGAAAAAAGGAAAGAAGATGAGATGAAAAGAAGAGAGCAGGAAGGGAAATACTTCCAGAGTGACAAAAAGAGGTTCGGGTTGCTCAGGGGACACAGGGGCACTGCGGTCAGCTTGGCAGGACCCTGGACCACCCTGCGGAGGTGTGAGGTGGTCTCCAGCTGATCCGCAGAACTCTCCCTTCTGCTAACGCAGTCAGTCACAGGCCGCACCTGAGGGCGGAGACTAATCCGGCTGCGTTCTCCCTGTCTCCCTCCTCCTGCCCTCATAGCTGTTTCCTCATAGCTGCTCCCCCTATCCGGGAGCCTGCGGTGCCACAATCATCACAGACACACTTGATGGGAGAACGAAACAAGCTCCAATCAAACCAACCTGAATTTATAAACTGCTTGAAATGGCTACACTGAGAACCCTCCAGGTCAAAATCTAAGTGTGGTCCAGATTGTAGCTAAATCTTGCCCTGGGAAATACTTACCCAAGTGCATTTAGTAAGAAAAACAGAAGAAACAATTAAAAGAAAACAACCTCAAAATTAAAAACAAAAAACCAAAAAGACCTGTTCAAAACCAGGAGGCAAAGACAAACTATGAAGGACAGCTCGTAAGTAAATTTCAGAGAAGGTCTAAAGTCTCACTCTTTTCCTGGGTACCAACACTCTCATCCAGGGCCCTCAAATCGCCTTCTGATGCCCGAGAGAACCACCTTCCTCCCTTCTCCCCTTTCTCCAAGCGCTACTTGTTCTTTCTCTTCCTTGTCTGTTAGCACAGCTATCACTCCCAGGATGGCCAACCTTAGCTAGATACTGAGAACAGACTGTTTTTAAAGTGTGATATAATACACGTAACATAAAATTTATCACTTTAATTTTTTTTTCAGTAGTCAAGATGAAACCAGCTACATCCCTAGCACTATTCATTTTTCATTTTGAGCAGGTTCCGACTCTGGGCAACACAGGTTGTCCAGACTGGCCTTGAACTTGTGGTTCTCTTGCCTCACCCTCCCGAGTAGCTGGGATTACAGGTGTCCACCAGCTTATCTTACTATTTTTTAAGTGTACAGTTCAGAAACTAAGTACATTCACATTGTTGTGTAACCATCACCACCATCTACCTCCAGAAGTTTTTCATCTTTCTCAACAGAAAATCTGTATAACTCCCCATGCCCCTACCCCAGATCGTGGCCACCATCACTCCACAGTCTACTGTCTCCACTATTCTGAATATCATACACTGGAGTCATGTGCTGGCTGACAGGGAATTACTTACAGGGCGGTGGTCACATTAGATTGTTTTCAACTAATGGTGTCGTTATTGTCTTAGTTTGTATAAGTAAACTCCATGGTACATTCTCAGAATGTATTCTGTCAAAAAGCAACATACGACTCCATTTGTCTTTGGGACTGGCTTATTTCACCTGGCACAATGTTCTCAAGGTACATCCATGTTATAGCATGTGAGAATTCTTTTATCCACATCGTCAAGCTGGACTCTGACTACACTTGGCAGAATTTCAGGTAGTGTGAAGAAGAGGCTCAGGGCAGGCATATGGGGAGAAGACCTGCAGCAGATGGGAGAAGGGTCTGATGCGTAGGCCTCACTTAGAGCTCACAGCAGCTTTCAGATAAATTTTTTTTTTTCATTAGAAACCTACCCTGAAATGCTTTACCATAGTTTTGCCACAATCCTTCCTCCTTCTTTCTACTTCTTTGCTCTTCTGAGGGGATGTACCTTCCTGGATAACTGTGCTTCCAGCATGGATCTTTGGGTGAGGCACACCCCCCCTCAGGAGTCCTGGGCTCCTTCTGGGTAGCAAGGCAAGACGGGGAGAACTGAGCTGTCTGCCCTGCACCCTGTCCCAGGCCACAAACCGCACTATGGCAGGGCAATGCAGCCTCTGGGCTTGCCGCTCGCAGCCTGAAAATCTTAGTGAGAACCTTGGGGAAGAATCAGCCCTATTGTTCCCAGAATGTATTGACGATGAAGACGATGGTAGAGTACTTGCCTAGCAAGCACAAGGCCCTGAGTTCGATCCCCAGCACCCCCCCAAAACAAAGAAGATGAAGACAAGACATAAGGCACACACAGAGGTGGCAAGCTAAACCAGTTAGCGATGTGCAAATGACTCCCACAATAGGGAAAAAATTATTGTCGCTTATCTTATTCCTTTCTTTATTTCTAAACTGTCCTAAGTGGGCTCATGTTGAATGTTTTCCATGGAATGTCATCAATTTATGCCATTGTTTTTGATAAATGCATTTTTTCATGCAAATCAAGTGTCACAATGAACAATAGAAAACACACACATACACTGTGGCTTTGTTTTGCGTTTTTAGAACCAACCTGTCAAGTATGAATTGCTACCTCTAACAGTTTTTGGAAGGAAGACTGACAGCAAAATGAAGATAATGTGAATTGTGCCTGGCAACCTGAAGTGTACCATTTTCCAATCCTTTCAAACTCCCAGTGTAGGAACACACATACCTCTACAATTATACCTATTCTTATATCTCCAGCACAGACAAATGTGTCTTTTTACTGACACAGCACATAAGGGGTGAGTAGATAACAGGAACACTGCTTGCCACCAGGTAATGGGTCTGCCTCCTCATTCCATTAACCAAGTTTTCCACTGCAAACAGAGCCCTGGAAGTCTTCAGCAAGTACTCAGGACAACACTGCAGCAGCATCTCTGGCCTTCGTAAAGCATTTTTTGCTGATTAATTCTTTGGTTATTTCAGGAGTAATAAAGGAACACATAAACCACTGAAGTATGAAGTTGGTTATACATTTTCCCTTTTCTCATGGTTTTGACATAATCCATCAAGGACCAAAGGACATATTTTCTACATGGAACTCAAACAATATGCATAACAGAAAAGAAGTCCCCCCCCAATTATAGCCCTACGGTAGAATATTCAACGATTTAATATGTGTGGTTTTGATTATGTGAGAGTAACCTTGAAGATTCACACCATATAGCAATTTGTAATCTCCCTGAGCCAAGAATTTGAATCACACAGGCTGAAAGAGAGATGAGCCGAAGGGATGATCTTAGTGGGCCCTGGCTCAGGGCCCGGCCACCTACCTCTCCCTGGGACTCTGTCTGCTTCTTCTGGCCAATAAGTAGTAACTCCTGAGAAACTGAAAACAAAAACAAAAACAAACAACTCTCTTCTTGAACCATAGAAGGGAGTGTGAATTTCCAAGAATTCACCTGGAACTGTGAATGTCACAATGAATGTTGACTATGAATGCTCATGATCAAATGAGAAAACAAAAGCTGTATCTTTAGTAAATTTTCACAGAAAAATATATATATATATATATATTCCACAGTGACATTCATGAATACCAAATTTTCAGCATAGATCTTTCCTGAGTGTCACGGTTCTCCTGTATTCCCTAATAGTAAAAGTGTGTTTATTCTCCAGTAAGTGTGGCGAGCCAAGTAGAGACTAATGGCACTTGCCTGTGGTTTTTCCCCTCTTCCTGCTAAAGTACCTTTTCCAGGCACCTTGGAGTCAGGTGGCAAGACTGTGACATGTGGGTGGAAGTGACATATTTTATGTTAGAGCTGAGACATTTAAACCTGTTGGGCTTCTCCCCATACTTTTTTGGGTGGTGACCATGGTATGAAGGGAGGGCCAGGAGCTGGAAGCTGCTGGAATTCCTGAGAGCTTTCAGACCCTCACTGGGTTTTGTATGAATCAGAACTAATTCTTGTCTATTGACCCCCTGAGATTTCAGTGTTTATTTATTGTGGCAGCAGTAATTGTATCCGCCCTTGCTAATAACCCTATCTACTACATAATAAACCATAAAGCAAAAAAATATGAATAGGAGAATTTTTTGTGGAACAATAAAAGATGGTTTTATGAAAAATAATATTTACAGATTAAATTCTAAACATATGTTTGAAATACAGATATACACATGTTATCATTTAGATCTAGAATATCCCTCAAAAGGTACATGTGCTAAAGGTTTGGTCTTCAGCCTGCGAGCCACTAAAATGTGGCGGAACCTTTCCGAGGTGAGGCCTCAGAGAAGGAGGCGCTTGCTGGGGAAGGCAAGTCCTTGAAGTCCCGTCCCCAGCCCCCGCTTCCCAGCTACCATGAAGTGAACAGGACAGCTGCCTCTTACTCCCACCATGTTGTACTGTGCTACCCCAGGGCAAGACTACTACTGCAGACTAAAGCGATGAGACAAAATAAAGGCTTTTTCCTTTAAGCTGATTATCTCAGGTATTTCATCACAGTAAGAGAATGCCTACTAACACAGCACATACATGTGTGTGCATATACAGCTGTCTATATACATAGATACAGATGCATTTGTGTGCATAATTTTCACTAATTTGTTGAGACCTAACAGGGTTATAATAGCTGTTAAAGTGTTATTCCAGCCACAATCCTTTCCCATTCCAATCCACCTACCCAGAGCTACTAGAGAGGAATTTATAAAAAATACACAACCAAAAATAAATTGGACCTCATCATACCCCTACTAAGGTCATCTATAACCCTCAGGGCAAAGTACAGTTCCTTAGTGTGAGAGTATTGTAGCTATTTATTTGCAAGTCATCTACTTTCTAGCAGAAATTGCGGCAGTATCTCTGATAAATACTGCTACACTAAAGAAATTCAAAGGATAAACATAAAGAAAGACATCTGTAGCATTGGGTGGGCACTTTCTGATCTACAGGGAAGAATATAGCTGCTATAAAGGAAACTTTTTTATTACTTTAAGGCAAGCAAAACTGAGAAGTGAGGTCTGTAATAATATCAGTCATAGAAACAGGAGGGAACACATACTACTTTGAGGAATTTGACATTGGCTCTAATTCTACCTCTCTCATTTTATGGTTTTGTCCTCTGTAAAATGGGAATAATAATGAAACCTAAGTCAACAATTTGCCAGGGGGTTTAAAATGAGCTAAAATGTGCAAATCACATTTAGAATAGTGCTTGCATTCTATGGCACTCAATAAATAGTAGTTATTATTGCTTTATTTTGTTATTTATTGGTCTTTAAAAAGACAAAACTGAAAGTTTATTGGAAAGATCAACAAAGATCCAGATGAAAAAACAGAGCTTGAGGGGGCTGATAAGGCAAGGAGGGCACACATTGCTCACTGCTGACTAGGAGCCCGGCTTGAGCAGAGACTCAGGATGTGAGATGGTCCTCAGGGCAAGGCTAGGTTTAAAATAAGACTGCAGGGAGGCTGGTTGGCCACAGCTGGCTGTCAGTGATTAGAAGAGGCCTCATAGGTTAGCGAGAATCTGATGGGAGCTCACTTTGAAAACAATCAAGCCGCCAGTGGGTGAGAAGGCTATTGTTACTGACAAGGTTGGGGATATATTTTGCTGGAGAATCAAAAGCATTTGGACTTGTTCTGAGCCATTGTAGGATGTGGAACAGGTGGAATGATAAATTTACTGTGAAGGGTAGGTTCTATGAATGATAAGAGGGACAAGACAAGTAGATTTCTTAAAAATTGTTTGGAAAATCTGATATGGAAGTGGTGGAGTTGGGGATTTAGCTCAAATGGTAGAGCACTTGGCTAGCAAGTGCAAGGCCCTGAGTTCAATACCCACCACATGCACACACACACACACACACACAATTAGAAAAGAAGGGGAAAAATGTAAAAATGTAAATAAAGCTACTGTAAATAAGGAGAGGAGGGGTAGTGGAAGGGAGGGGTGAGAAAGGGGGGAACGAAGATATGTCATGTACAGGTACAAATTAACTATGATGAATGTGGTCATCATGTCTATCTACTATGTACCAATACATGTTCTTGGTAAATAAAAATAATTTAAAAAAAAAAAGGAAATGGTGAAGATTCTGAAAAAGAACACAGCAATAGAGAATAAAAGAGGAGAAGATGGGAGAACCAACAATGAAGAAAGGATAGACACAGGAAATGAAGGAAAGAGAGAACCCGAAGGTTTTTTCCAGGTATTTGGCTTTATGATGGTCACAGCAGGTCCTAAGCAAAAATACAAAGCTAGCTATTTCTTTCCCTGGGCACAGAAATCTCACTGTAAACAGAAGCAAATGCACACACACACCCATTTACCACCTCTAAACATCTCTATCTCCCCTCCTCTGGAGCTGATCCCTGCCCTAAGCCCCCTCTCCAACCCTCACCTCCCTCCTGGGCCTCTCCTCTCCTGCCCTTCTCAGACAATAGGACATGCTAAACATCTAATCAAAACTGACCCTTCATGTGACCTCTTCCCTCAGGCCTGCTCTCTGCTAGGTAACAGTGAGACAATCTAATAAAAGTAATTCTGTTAATGCATTAATGATCCTGGCAGGTTCATACATTTTCTCTCTAATGTAACTTGTTTGCATGCTAATTGGTTATCTAGAGACAATCACTCATCCCAAAGATGCTGGGGTCTTGCTATGCCTCTACTAACCTTCATGACTTTATTATTGTCTCTACAGGATTCAGTTTCTTCATTTGTTAAAAATAAAAAAAGCACATCCTACCTAACTGAGATTCACATACCGAATTGGATCATTGTATTCTCCACTATGAGTAAAATAGGTCATGTCTGGAAACTCTTTCGTGTAAGGAATTTGAAAATGTTATAGAAATGTTTCTGTGCACTCAAGACCTCCTGCACATCCACATTAAGGCTCCAAAGTGTCAGGATCAATGACATAGAATTTAAATCTGATATATGAACTATTAGCAGAAACCATCTAGACGGACAAGAAGTGTGGGGGAGAATATACATGCTTATTTTGGATGTGAAGGTCAGAGAGAGGGTATCATACAGAAAGTCACAAAATATTTGAAAGTTTAATACAGATAACTTAAAACTGATCATTTTTTTGTTTTAAAATATTGTTTAAACTATAAACTTACACCAAGATATTTCTTCCAAAGACTGATGAGATTATAATAATGCAAAAAAGAGAAACATGACACTTGGTAAATCATGATAAATTCCCAGAACAGAATATAACATAGAGAGAAAAATGAATGAACAGAGCTACAGCAACACAAAGATGTATTTTAGAAGTGTAATGTTGAGTGAAAAAAAGCAAATCTGGGAAATGCATAGGGCATGATTCAGTTTTTATAAAACTTAAAAATTAGCAACATGAAACATAAGTAGCTAAAAAATGAAAGTTCATACTTCACATAAAGAAACACAGGAATGAATAGTAGATACAAGAATCTACAATTGTAGTTGCTTTGTGTTTTTTTCTCAGTCTTAAGTGCAAAGTGCTCAATTTTTTCACCATTAACTATACTGTGCTAGCTCCAAATTTTTCGTAGTTCCTCATTATTAGATTGTTTCTTCCTATTCTTATTTTTTGTAATGAGTGGTTTTTAAATTTTATCAAATGCTTCTTCTGTATAAACTGAATTGGTCATGAAGTTTACTTTTTTAATTTTGTTACTGCTGTAAAACATACTGGTTGGTTTTGAATGTTAAAACTGGTCATGCATTCTTAAAGAAAACAATCCCACTGTCTCCTGATACACTGGCATTTTTATAAATGCTGCATTCAGTTAGGTAATATTTAGCTAGGAAAATGGAAGTCCATGTTCATAATGAATATTGATGTATGGTTTAGTTATGTTTCATTTTATAATATCCTTTTGTGGTTTTGGCTGCAGGGTTATACTGACCTCATATTTTCTGATGAAGTTTATATAAAATTCATTTTATTTCTTCTTTAACTGTTTGGTAGAATTTACTAGTAAAACCATCTTGCCTGAAATTTCTTCTAAGAAAGATTTTTTATTATGATTTAAACTTAATTTCACATATTTTTAGACTATTCACATTTTCTATTTCTTCCTGTGTCAGTTTTGGCAATTTGTGCCTTTTAAGGATTTTTTCCATGTCATCTAAATTATGCTGAATTACATAAATTCTCTCATAGTATGCTCATATTCCCTTCTTCGTATCTTCAGTCTACACCTTTATTCCTCTTAATTCCTGATATTAGCAATTTGTATTTTCTTTCATTTTTTATCAGTCTATCCAAAGGAGTATTAATTTATCAGTTAACTAGATATTTTTAAATTTTATTGCTCTTTTAAAGAAATAACTTCTAATATTACTGATTTTTGTCCGTGTCCATTCTGTATTTGGATGGCTTACCATCTCAACTATATCCTTCTTCCACTTATCTTGGTTTTAATTCATTCTTATCTTGGGTTTAATTCATTCTTTTCTTCCCAGTGTATGAAGGTGGAAGTTGAGATGTTAACTTTAAAGCATTATTCTTTCCTAATATATTTAGGAATTACAAATTCTCTAAAATGTCTAAATACAATTAGAATTATAACTTCTCTAAAATATATATTTTTAGCTGCATTCTCCAAATTTTAGTACACTGTATTTTTTATCATTGACTCTGAAATATTTTCACTATAATTTCTTGGTTTTAGCCTGTGGGTTATTTGAAAGTATATGTCTAGTTTTCTAAATATTTGGCAATTTTCTGACTATCCTTGTTTTTGACTTCTGATTTAGTTCCACTGCAGTCAAAGAACATTAGGTAGATAGGTAGATAGATAGATAGATAGATAGATAGATAGATAGATAGACAGGCAGACAGACAGATAAATAGCTAGTATTTGTTTATCTCAGCCTGTTCTATGACCTTTCTGGAATGTTCCATATCTACCAGAAAAGAATGTGTTTCCTACTATGATTAGGTTCAGTTCAATACATGTCAATTAAGTTAAACTGAATTATAGTATTGTTGGGATCTGTTATTTTTCTTTGTATCATCTGCTTATTTTATCAATGATTGAATGAGTCTTGTCAAAATTGCCAACTATAATTATGCATTTGTTGATTATTCATTTTAATTCTGTAGTATTTTCTTTTTTATAATTTTGGAATTATCTCTGATAATATTTTTGTCATAAAGTCTATTTCTTTTCTGGTACTAATACAGTCACTGATGTTCTCTTGGATTAATGGCTGCATGGATTATATTTAAGGTGGGTCTCTTTTAAACAGTACATAATTGGGTCTGTGGTTACATATTTTTGAAGGAATTTTATCTCACAGTCCTGAAGAACACTGACAAAGATAAATTTTAACTTTAAAAAACTAACAAAGAATGTTGGCCTTCTTTTCCTACATTAGTAATTCTTAGACAAGAGCTGCCAACAAACTTCATTAGCACAAAGAGATAATATGCTGAGACTGCTGGATCCACATTTGACTGAAACAATTACATACATCTATGCCCAGTATGAATTGACATAAACTCTAGATCTACTGGTGGACTGAAACAATATATCAATAAAATTAAACAAGTGTTCTATTGAGGCTAGATGGATCAAATCAAAATAGTGATTGTATAAAAATTTAGTCCATAGGCCAGCTAGATCATTGTTATATCCAATTTGACATCATCTGACTAATTTTCTGAATGAAATGACTGCTTTGGAGGAATTTCAGAGTCTATTATTTGAACTGTAAATTTATCTCAAGACCCTGAGCCATATCCAAGGGTGAACAGAGCACTCTATTGTAAATTCTGTTTTAACTCTCACACTGACACACTCTCATGTAATTATTTCAAAATTATAACGAGGGTGAAGGTCATGTACACTACAGAGAGCAGTAATTTATTCTTCCCCAGTGACCAGATTAGATTACTGTAGCTTTTGTCCCCTAGATCTTTCTGCAAATCCTCAAAGGCGTGTGTTTGACTGTGTTCTCATGAGCTATGACCTAGTCCAAATGACATTCTGCATTGTATAAGAAACTGGTTAAAAAAAAAAACAAAAAACACTGAGACAATCCTAAGTGAAGGAGATGCACAATGAATGGACTTTGGTGTCTGAACCAAGAAAGGAGAAATTCTTTATCAATCTTGGCTCAACAGGCAGGTCAAATCATTGGAAATTAAAGTTCAGGGGGGAAATATTAATAAAATTATTCTGAATTTTTGATATTCCAAAAGGAAATAGAAAGTATGAAGCTTCCTGATACAAGAAGAAGGTCGTACTGGAGGAACATGAGGAAACAGGAGCTTTTGAGCAGTAGTGATTGATGCCACAATCCCTCTCTGAGCTCTGCGGGCTCCTGTAAGCATTCTCATAGACAATCAAGCAGACTTTGGTTCCTTTAGCTGATGCTTCCTATGACAGGCTGTCACTTAGTTGATGGCTGCTCAGGGGACTTTGAGGTAGCTACCTCAAATTTGGTCCAAAATCTTTTGACCTACAACTCCTAGGGAGTCGTGGGAGAAGAATATTATCTGTCATAATTTTGGAAGATGGATCAACTAGAAATAGGAGGAAAAGTAAAAACTTTTGGAGATCAAATGGGAATCTTTGTCCAATGGTCCTTAGGTCCTAAAGTGGGAAATAGCCTCAAACAGGCTTAGCTAAGACATCTGAACTCAGTCTACTTTTTCAAATAAATATAAGCAATTCAGAGTAAGTTCTAACACATGCCAGAATAAAACTGGATTTGCTTGATATTACAATACTCCAACCAGAGAAGAGAGCATTTAGTGAATGAAATATCAACTTGACACTGTCTTTTTAACTGAAGTGATCTGCTGAACAATCTGAAGAAGGCAGATTATGCTGAGAAAGAGTACAAAGTTGGAAAGTCAGATTTGAACTAATTTCCATGTTTAATTCCTTGCAATTTATAGTTCACATAGCAGCAAGAATGTTTGCTTTAAATTACAAACCAGGGGACATCACCCACATGCTTAGAACCTTGAGGGGTTTCCTATCACTCTTAGAATTTCTTCCTCATAGTCTCTGTTATCTTTCCCCCAGCTAGTTCCACTTTTATTGGAATGTCCTTTGGGGACTATTTGAACAACTGGTTCCTTCTCATTGCTCAAGTCTCAAATGTTACCTTCTAAAAGAGAAAGTCCTTGAAGTAACACCCTTGACATTCTGTCACCATCATATTGCCTTAGTTTAATTCCAATTCTAGACCACATTGTAATGTATTTATTTATTTCTATATTGTTTGTTTCTTTCTCACACTAGAATATAATCTCATGAAGGCAAGAAACTTGCTGTTCTGCCCTCTGAGTTTAGGAGAATACTTCTCATACAACAGATGCTCGATTAACATGTATTAAATTGTGAATGAATAAAGCCATTTTGATTACATCTGTATCTTTGTGATAAACTCTATGATTGTATCAGTTTTTTAATCTGTATGTGAGGGGAAATATAACCATTCTAGGGAATAGCGATAAATTACTATTCCCTCTTTTTCATACCTTGCTCCTATAACCCCTAAAATATTAATCAGAAAATGAGGAAAAGAAGTTGCCTGTGAAAATTACATTTTAAGAATAATGTATGATAGCTTGACTCACAGATAAAAAACCAACTAGAGAAAAACAAATTGCTTCTTGTTATTCATTCTTTGAATATATTTACATACATCTTCCACTCAACCATATACAGTAGTTGGTCATTTCTTTTTTTCACCAAGAACATGTAGTGGTACGTTGTAGATAGACATAATGATCACATTCATCATAGTTAGTTTGTATCTATACATGATATATCTTGGTTCCCCTCTTCCCTACTCCCCCTTCTACTCCCTCTCCCCTCCTTATTTACAATAGCTTTATTTGCATTTTTCCATTTTTATTTTTCTTTTCTCTGTCCCTTCCTTCCTTTCTCCCTCTTCCCTCTCTAGTTCTTTTCCTATTTGAACATATCTCTTATGCTTTTTTGTCCTTATTTACACTTCAGTTTTCTCATACCAGAGAAACAATTTGATATGTAGTTATGTGTGTCTGATTTATTTCACTTAAGAGTATGTTCTTGAGGTGCATCCACTTACCTATAAATGTTTCAAATTTATCCTTTTTATAGGAGAGTAGTACTCATTGTATTAAAAAAAAATCACATCTTCTTTAACCATTCAGCAGTTGCTGGGCATTTGGGTTGTTTCCAAGACTTAGCTATGACAAATTGTGTTGCTATAAACATGGTTGCGCATATATTGCTGTGGTATGATGTTTTAAATTCTTCTGTGAAGATACCAAGAAGAGATACAGCTGGGTTGAATGGAATCTCTAGTTGTAGTTTTCTGAGGAATCTCCAAACTGATTTGCACAATGATTGGATCAGCCTACACTCCTACCAACAGTGGAGGAGGGTTCCTCTTTCCCTGCAGCCCTGCCAGCATTTGTTATTGGCCGATTTCTTGATAATAGCCATTCTTTCTGGAGTGAGATGAAATCTTAGCATTGTTTTAATTTGCATCTCTTGAATAACCAGTGATGTTGAACACTCTTTCATATATTTATTTGCCATTTGTATTTCTCCATCTGAGAGGTGTCTACTCATTTCAGATGCCCGTTTTTGGATTGGGTCTTTAAATTTAGGGGGTCTGATTTTTTTTTTGAGTTCTTTATATATTCTTGATGTTAGACTTTTGTCTGAGGAGTTGGTCAGTTTTAAAACACAGCAAACAGAGACAGCTGGAGGCAGGGACTGGCGCACGGAAGTGGGAGACATGACCTCGGCTGATGGGTTCATCTGATTGTTTTGGCTCCACATTGAGCAAGCAGCTTTCAGATTATAAATCGGTCTGATTGTATCTGGTTTTGCTTTGAGGACAGAATGTGTTTATGACACACACTCTGAGTTTTCCAGTCCTTGTTACAACGGCCTGTTGCTGTAAATTACTAGATTTGTATCCTGGTGTCTTTCTCAGTCTGGGTTGCTTTGGTTCCAGTGAGTCATTTCTCCAGAGTCCCGTCACCCTGCGCCCCCGGAGGAGCCAGGCTTGCATCCTGGGAAGGGAGGGCGGGATCTCAGGCCTCGGTTGCTTAGCTCACGGATACCTTGGCTTCCCTGAGGCAGAACCAACTATTCGGTTCTCACTACCCATTAAGCAGCCTGAGCATGCGCCTAAGGTACCAGCAAAGAGAAGGATCGCAAAACAAAAATAAAAATTTTTGAAGTTAGTAATCTGATATTCCAAAATATTCTTGAAATATGAAAAAACTATAATACCACTAGAATTTTTTCCAGTTACTTTACATTTGAGAAGAGTTTGCATTTTGAATGGGTGGGCTGCAGAACAGTAAGGAAGGGACAGCTCTGTACTTAGTGCTCAGACTCACCAAAACCTTAGCTCATTCCCCAGGAACAATGTCCCAGTGTCATTCCAGGCCACCTTCCTGATTCACAGGGCTGTAAAGGTGCTAAGTGACTTGGCCGCACATGGAGCTGATGGGAACTACTAAGGGAGGAAGGAGGGTGGCCCTCAGATCCCATATCTGACAGCTACCTGGGACCTTTTCCATCTTTTCCCCTCCTGCAATCTTTGCAGTTGTGTCTCACCTTTAAGAGCCTTAAGGTAGCCACAAGTGCTAGCATTCAATGATTCAGGGAAAAAATTAGGGCGTGAATCAAACACTGCATTCTCTGGGGGTCGTTTCAAACCTATGTGTCAGGACAGCAGGCAAAACTCCACTTTCTCTCTGTTCCTCCCCAGACCTAGACTACAATCTTCACCTCCCCTGGGGATGGGGAAAAAACCAAGATTGAAAGTCTAAATATTTTGTAAATTTTCAGGACATACTGCAGCTACACAGTTGGGTGCCTGATTTAAGTCTCCTAAGCTGCTTTTAGAGCTTCCTAAGTCCCTACATTATTTAGAGCCCTGTAGGGAACCCCCAGAGATTAGTGATTGATCCAATTAGAGCACAGACCCAATCAACAAAGAAGTGCCTGGTGAGCCCCAAGTATGCACAGTGCTGACGAGAATAATGTGAGTAGGAAAGGGAGGAGAGGGAGTGGATCACACAGGAAACAATAGCCATGATGCGTGAAGCATCTCTCTTCCCACACTGTCCAGGATGTTTGACTTGTGTCCAAGTTCTTAGCACAGAACGAACACATAAGAGATCCTTGAAAATATTTATTAAATGCATGAACAGGATAAAGGGAATTGAACCAAGCAATCAAGCCATTGCTATTTGTTGAGGAGAATGCCAATGGTTTGGGGTTTGTATTTGTTTGTTTGGTTTTAGTTTTTTCTTTTTTTTTCTTTTTTTTTTCTCTTTTTGGTGGTACTGGGGATTGAATCAAGGACCTTTGCACTGAGGTACCAGCTCTGTTTGTTTGTTGTTTGTTTGTTTGGGACAGGGCATCACTGAGGAACTAAATTGCTCAAGCTGTGCTTGAATTTGAGATCCTTCTGCCTTGGCCTCCCAGAGTGTTGGGTTTACAGGCATGAGTCACTATGCCTGGCTAAATAGTTGCTTTTAAAAAAAAGAAAAAAAGAGAGAAAAATTTTCTATCTAGAGCTTTCAGGAAGATTTTTCTTAAATGGTTGACAAACGTGGAAGTCATGTAAAATAAAAAAATGGAACTTGGGTCTTTCTTTTTCACCAGTATTGTGAGATCCTTGTCTTCAGAGTGATGGGTCGGCTGAGTGTGGAAGGAAGTCCGAATGCTGCTGGCAAGATATCTTGTTGGTCTCAGACTCTGAAGAATAGGGATGCTACCTGCAGAGTCCACTGGCCCTCAGGCCTCCATACCAGGTGACCAAGTCATCTAGACAACCTTACAAACTTCCAGGGAGGAAACAGAGCACAGAGAGGCCCTGAAAGATCAACTTCTTTAAGAAACTGCATGTGTGTATGTATGTAGTTATAACTTTACAGAAGTGCATTTTTCTCCTAAAGTCAAATGTTTTTACCCATGAGAAAGATAAACTGTGTGAGTAGACTATACCCAAATTATCACTTTATCCGATGGTCAAAATAATTATTTTGCCTGATATTCACACTTTCTGGTGTCCTCTAAGCGGAATCAATCATTTCATGCCTACACTCTTTACAAGCCTTACTAATACCTCTTATCCCACCAGGATAATTTGTAAGTTTTTATTTCTATCTCCCTTCAGTGAGTACCTTGGAAAAAGAGACCATTTCTTACTCATCTTTGTATCACCAGAACCAAATGAAAGCAGTAGAAGCAGTCTATCGCATTTGTACAACTGTAATGGCAGGAAATATGGAGGGAAGTAAATGAATGAACGGGTAAGATTTGAATGAAGGAGCAAGTGACAGAGTGCACCAGTGTGTCAGAACAGCTAAATTTGACATGTAATCCATTGAATCTGGCTCTCCATTTGAACCACTAGGGAAGGTAGGAGAGGAGTGGGGAGAAAGGTTTGTTTCACTTTCACCTTTCATACTCACCCGTCCTCCAGAGTAACCACCACACCTGGAACTAAAGTCCTGCAGTGCGACCTGAACCTTTCACTTGTCTTCTCCGGCCTGCCCAGGCACAGGGACTCTCCACGGAGGGAGGGCTAAAGTGGGAAGGCAGCCAGAAAGGCTGTTATTGCAAGATGTTAAGCTTTATTGTGCAGATATAAGCCGGCACTCATCAAGTTAAAGAAGAAGAAGGAAAAAAAGATTTCTTAAACTCTCTTCAGGCAGCACAGAGAAAAGTGCCACTTTGGCAATTGGCCACTTGATAAGACCACAAGTTCGAGGGTCAAAGCGATGTAACAGAATTGTACTAAAGTCTAGTATATTTACATACATCTGCACTAACACTGAATGTCCCTTTGTATGTTACTTTGAACTGTGAGATCCCCCTCCAGACTGTCCCACTGCCTGTCTCTGCTCCCTCTGACAGTAGCACAGAGATGAGGTGGCTGACTCACCAGCTCCCAAAACCATACAGCTGCCTGGTCCTTGTTTCACTCTGGGAGAGCCCAGTAAAGAACAACGCAGGAGGATTTGGGGGTTTTACACTCTTGCAATAGCCAGAACATAAAACATTTGGTCTTCTTTCTCAGGCACACAGAAGAGCAAAGCCTTAACCTTGCAAGATCACTTGGAATCACATCCCATTTACTTTCTACAATTTGTTGCCCTTTTCAGGTACTCGATTAAGATTCCTCAGTTTCTTATTGTTGTTACTTTATCTTGCAAGGACGATATTATTAATGTTTCTGTATTTGGATAGAATTTTTGTTTTAAAGGTCAGGGCAAACCAACAAATCAGTATCACAGCCTGGCAGAGTCTGGCCAATGATAACCACTCCTCCAAGATTAGGAAGCGTGTTTTTAGAAGAGTAACTACGGTTGATTGGGGGAGGAAAGAAAAATGGCTTGCGCTAATATTTTGCATCCCCACTGAGTTTGGGATGTTGTTTTTCAGCAGATCTCTTTCAGGTCTTGAGTGATACACTTTCATTTAGTCTCGAGTGATACACTTATTAGCTACTTAGGGTTTACATCAGTGTAATATGACTTATAGTTTCCGGAGCATAAGAGAGACTATAAAGTTTGCTTTAAAATTGTGTTTAACCACTCAGGAAGCACAAATCATGGGCTTAGAGAAACATTACAACTAAATAAGATTTTATGTCAATACCCTTTATTTCTGTGCGTGGCATCCGAATCCCAGAGAAGGTGAAAGGACTCACCCAAAGTTACACAGCCAGAAAAGGCTAAGGTCTATCCTCATTCCAGACAGTAATTCTTCGTTGTTAAAGATAAAATGACTGCTGAACACAGCTGGGAAATGACAAGGCATTTTCCAGGAAAAACAAAGCCAGGATGAAAGATATGTCGTAGGGCAACACTGCTACATTCAGGTGCTACCTCCTGTGTCTTGGGGCCATGTGGGACACTACGCACCACACATCCCGACATATTGCTGTCCCTCAGTGAGACATAAAGGTAGGGCATGGCTAAAGCTGGCTGGGAAAGGACACATGACAGGATCCCAGAACACATGCACAGAACAGTTCTCAAAGCACTGCACGTGGCCTTCTCGCTAGAAATCAAGAAGGTTTTCAATAGGGTGGCCCAGACCCGATAATCAGCCCGAGGAGAGGGTGATAAAAAAAGGACAACCAACACTGAATTTTTACCACTGTGTTCACTCTTGTATGGTGGCCCACCCTCACACTGTAAGGTGTATTTCTTTTCCTGCTTTTACTTGGTCCAAACTCACTCTGCAGAGCCTATTTCTTTTCCTATCTTTAATAAAATGTTGCTACCATTGGCACTTGTCGTAACCAATTCTTTGCTCGGAACAGAAAAAATCTAGAAACCACCTCCATAAGGTGACTCCAGTACCCCAAAACCTGATAACACAAGGCCTTAATTTCTCAGTCTGAACCTAGTCAACATTCTGAAGGTGATCTATTTACTTTATTTCACACTAGATTTCTTTTTCTAAACAGACGTTTTAAATTCCACATTTAAATAGCTTTATTGGGAGGATATTTTAAATATAATATTGATCCACTTCAAGTATACAATTCAGTGATTTTTAGTAACTTTACTGAGTGGTGTAACCATCACTATAAGTAAGTTTTAGAAAATTTTCAATCCTCCATTAAAATTCCTTTGGCCCAGGGGGATAAAGAAGAAGGTTAAAAGAAAAGTAAGATGAAAGGGGGGAAAAATGGTAAAGTGTAGTTACACTTATTGCAAATAGGGAGGGGTGGGTGAATGGAAGGGAGGGGAGGGGAAGGGGGGAAGAGGGGGGAAAACCAAGATGTATCATGTACAGGTACAAAATAACCATGTTGATTATGATCATTATGTATGCA
>PVJO010006191.1:0-35952 GCA_004026905.1 Hystrix cristata
AAAAAAAAACAAAACAAATGAGAGAGACAAGAAGAGCCTGATTCATTTTCCCCCTGCCAGTTGGAAGGGGTGTGGCTTAGCCAGCAGCTGTCTGCCTGTCCCCCTTGCTTCCCTTTGCTCCTCTTTGCACCCTAGCAGACTGGAACTGTTTGCTTCTGTGTCCTCCCTGGCTATCAAACTGCCATTCTCCACTCCAACATGAGTGCAGCCAGGCACTGTGGTTCCTCTCACCCACTCCTGGCATTTCAGAAGATTCTGTTGCATTTTTGAAGAATCCAGAGGGCGTCCTGGAGTGGCTAAGGTCAGGAAGGGAGGGCTCTGGGCCCCTTATTTGCATATCCAGCATTCATAGTGAGCTTTCAGTCCTCAACCTCACTGTAACAGGTCTGCAACTTACTACATTTGTAGCACTTTCCGACCACTTTTCTAGTGTAGTACAGATCCTGATAAATAAAGACTTGCTTTCATGTTCCTGTAAATCCATTTGTGAGGCCTCCAAATCTACTTGAGATTTTTCTCTTAAGTAGTGTAGACAGAGCTGTGCTTTCCTTGCCAACTCACAATTTCATTATGAGTTGAGCATAAGAACCCTAACTATTGATAGCACGAGTTTATAAGCACTTTAATATTTGTTCTTTCTGTTTATTCTATGCTTGTGAAGTAGATATAGAACTTTACAAATAAGAAATCAAAAAAGTTAGAAGGAAGGAATTTGCATGTTTTTACCACACAAAAAGACATGTTTGAGGAGATAAGTGTGCTTACTTGGATTTGAATGTTAATGCCCAGACATTGAGTTTTCTGGTTATATAAAATAGTATACATTTTACACTGTTCAACCAGAAAGAAATAAAATAGCATGGTATTTTTTTTAAGAAAGTGCAAATGTATATTCAACATAGAAAATACCTGTTTGTGTGCTCAGTTCTGTGCAGAAGATATATATGTTTGTATTGTTTGAGCTGGGCACTATCTGCCATTCTTTTCATGGCTCTACTTTGCAAATTGGCATGACCATTTGTTTTATGGATGGAAAAGAGGGAGAAATTCGGGGTTATTTGTGTGGAGACAATAGTCTTTTCAGCTAGATTTCCCTTGTCAGAATTACAGCATTATCACAATGTATGTCAGATTTTCCATCAGAATGACAGGAAAGACACGTAACTGTGGAACCATCAGACAGCAAGTTGACACATCTGTTCCCGTGAAGTGTCAAGTTAGGAAGTCACTGAAGAAATGCTGGCTTCCTCAACAAAACAATCAAGCAGAGGGCACAAAGGACAAATGAGATGGAAAACACATTCCATCAAATACTGTTCCTTCAAGCCAATGAGGTTCTGAAAAGAACAGAGGACCAACACCAACCCTAACTGTCCCACCCAAAGGGGTGATCTGAGAAATCAGAGCCAGTGTAAAACAGCAAACACAGATGTGATAGATTTTCTCTTTTTCACTATAAAACAAGGACTTACTCAAACCAGTAATCTATAACTGTAGCTGAAAATTGTGATTTGAATACGTCCAGATTGTGATGTGGCTATTTTTCTTCTATACCCATATGATTCTTGACTTTTTTGAGAGCAGAAGTCTCTTAAAGGGCCATCCAGAACTCAGTGATCAGAGTATACCAGCACATTGTAGAAAAGCATATAACAGAGAAAGTTCTGCAAAGGAAGAGATTGACAAACTCTGAGACAGGGCCAATAATGGTGGGCAGAGCTGCACTACACCCACGGATGTGTATGTCTGCGTTTGTGTTTTAGTTACTTTCCCAGAGTTAATGGTTTGCAAGGGAGAGATTTAATACAGGACAAATCCAAGTTACAACATTCTCATTCTCAACACAAGCCAGATGCAGGAAGAGGGCAGAACATCTATCTATGCACTGGATACACGAAATAGCCATTCAAGGGCTGGGAGCCCACGGCACTGTCCCATGTGTATCTGTGTCTGCACTAAAAGGCTGAAGAAATCTGTACTGGATCCAGGATATGATGCTCACAGCAGAGATGAAGACCAGAGCTCCCCTGAAGCAAACAGCAACCATCCTCGATGACATCAAGGCCAGAGCTCCTTCTGTGAGGTGAACAAATTCTCCTCGGGAGAACCAGCTGCAACAGAGCTTTTCCTGGGAAGCAGCTGGTCCTTATCTTCTCCTCACATTCTCTTTTATGGTGCGTCAACAATAGTCCTCAGGTGGATCCTCTGTACCCAGAACCACACCAACTCAGTTCAGCCGATGTTTCTGCTCAAGTTGACCATAGCAGTCCACCACAGCGTGCATGCCTCTTTGTGTGTGACTCTTGCCCAATAGCCTCAGTTCAATGAAGCTTTCAGTTCCTAAAACCTTTGTTCTTGTCTTCAAAAACAAATAGGGTGGAATTTCTAAGCCAAAGAAGCTGCTATCCTTGGGACAAGAGAATACTGAAGCCTGGAGCTCCATTTCACCAGGGTCTTCCACCCTGAACATCTTATTTCCCCAAGAAATGCTGGGGAAATAAGTGGTGCCTTCCTTCTACTTAGCTCCTGCAGAGAATGTTTCATCTGAAATGCACCAACAAATAAAATCTTTGAAGTTGGGAATTGTGTTTTGCTTTAGATTCTTGGGGTCTGACATATTGCAGGTATGCTGGAAGTGTTTTCTGGATGGATAAACGCCAGCTTAGTTTTCCTCAATCGAAGCCTCTTACTGGTTAGTGTTATAATGTATATCTCTAGTTATAATGTATATATCTGCATGTTTCGATAAGATAATCGCTACTAAAACAGCTACAGATTTGACCCTCCCCTGGAGCTGATAAATCAAGGACATGACTGAAGGCTGCAGACCTTTGTATATTAGACTTTGACAACAATATAACATGAATTTCTTTGCCATTCTGTATCCTTTGCCATTCTGGGTTTTCTGTATTGTTCCATGAAATCTCTCATGTTGGTTGAAGTAGAAGAACTAGGAAAGAATTGTGGTCTGATAAGACTTGTATTGCTGTCTCATGAGGTGAGTAATTGTATTTATGTGTTAGAGATAGAGATACGAGTGAGTGTACAGGATACTAGTGCAGGAACTTTTAAGCAACAAAATATTTTAAGTGTATTTTTGGTTTTGACTTTTATTAGTACTTTCTGCGGTACATGATAATTACATTCATTGTAGGGAACTGTTACATGTACATAACACATTTCAATTCTGTTTTTTCCTCTTCCCTCCACCCCCCTTTTATTTTGCCAGCATCTGATTCGTTTATTCACCTGTAAGAACTTATACAGCTAATTATCATATACAGATTAGAAACCAGACTAACAGGCCAAAAAGCATATAAAACATGTGAGAAAATTGTACTAAATCAAGGTACGCCTTTAGCTACCATTGTGCATGCTGGATTACAGTAACTTTTTTTCTCTCCCTGTCTGTTTTTTCCTAGTATCTGTTATACCTCTGTTGCGTGCAAGGCCCTAAGAGAATGTGGGGAAAGGGGTCAGAGAAATCTAATTTGTGTTTCTGCCTTCAAGTGGTATAAATTCTAGCTGAGGGACACAGTATATCTGCCTGGCTTGCTCCCTCATTTCACACAGTGTCGTCACCCAATTGGAGACCCTTTCCCTGGGTGCCTTCCCTACCGTACCACTGCTTCCCACACATCTCTCTCTCTAGCCCTCACCTCACTTTTTCTTCGTAGACCTATTACAATCTGAGAAAATGTTGATTTATTCGCTCACTGTGCTCCTTCACATTTGAATGAAAGTTTGTGTGTACAAAAGAGATTTATTTTGTTCATTGCTTTGTGTCTGGTTCCATGGACTCCTGTCTCTTAAAAAATATTGTTGAATGAACCATTAATATCAGGTAGCCTATAATTTTCTCATCAACTTGAGACTAGATAATCTGAGTCCTTTGGTGCTAAAATTTTACGGTTTCCTGTGGTCAAGGACAAATGTTCAGTCAATGTGTAAGATAATAATTAAAAGCAGTAATGGATTCTTATCCTATTCAGAAAATAAATGTGGGATCTAGTAGAGTTAACTTCTTACAAAGAGTTACCAAGACTTGTTGTTTTCAGGGTTTTTTGTTTTTGTTTTTGGTTTTGGTTTTTTCCAGGTCTGGTTTTGCTACTGGAGTCAATTCTTGTTGCTACCTCTCTTTCTGAAGTGGTAGTGGTATGGATTGACTCATAGACCTCAAGAACATCTGATTGCTTTTTTCAGTGTATAAAATCTTATAGAAATAATCTTTTTATAGACATTATGATCTTTTGGGAAATGAAGGCCATAGAAGCTGAATTGATTACTTGAGGGGGAAAAAGGAATCAATACATAACTTCTTCATGTCTCCCATACTGAATTACAGGAAATTTTTTGTTGAAGTGCAATGAAGTTATACCATGCAATTCAATTACAGACTAAATAATTCAGATTTGGTTTTGCCCTAAAACCCATCAATAATAGCAATAATGTTTAGTTGCTAATGCAATTTTGAAGACTTGACGTGAACTGTCTGCTTAAATAGATATAACAGCAACCAATTAAATTTTCTCATGAAAATTTCATTTTTTTCTGTGCACATGGTATCTTGGATAACACCTGATGATGATAACTAAAGAACAGTAATTTCCTAGCCTTAACTTGAATTTTTCTGTGCCTTTGGGAATAAATAATCACACAAATTATACATGAATCATTATAGTCACTTGTCTAACGAAAAATATGTAAGAAAGGCCAAAAATGACTTGGGAAATTGGATAATTTATTGAATTAAGTTGGGTTTGTGTGATTGGCACACACATCAAACTAAGGGATTGATAAGCAAGAGGAGGTGACTGGCGAGGGTAAGGCCAACCTTGAAGAAATTGCAACAGTTCACTTAAGATTGGGCTAGATGACCTTTAAATTACCTTCTAAGTAGCAACTATATAATTTTAAGAAATTGTACTGGTCCTTGCATGCCTCCATCCAGCAGCATCTTGCATCTTAACAGTAGGGTGCTGAAATATCTATGATGAAGTGGAAGAGATATCTAACAGATTTCTTCACCTGGATTCTTAAACAGCCTAACTGGTCTTTTCCAAGGTTTGGGGGTCTTAAGAGTTAGCAGATTAGATGGTTAAAATATGAAGTCTCAGGCTCCTCCCTCTTTCTGGGCTCTGAAGATTCTGGTGGACTTTGAAAAAGGGGGAAAGCCCTTCTTATAATTGTACCAGGAATTATATAAATGTAGCTTTATCTTTTGGTATTAACTGAACAAATGACCCACCCTGTATATGACCATTTATAATTATCTAGACATTTTTCTGATCCAGAGGATTCTGAATTTGCATTTCATATTACCAAGGAACGGAAATGTGGTCTCATCTCAATTTGATTTTTTTATTGTATATATGTTAAGTATATACACACTTAAGTCTTCTAAAACTTTTATATGTGTCCTATATGTCATACATGAAATATTTACAAAAATTACATATGTTTTTAAAAATTGAAAGTCATATTTTACTCTCCTAGTTGTTTGTATTATAATATGAACTGTCAGAAGAGATGACTTAGAGTTTTGAAACAATTGCCAGTGAGATGATTAAGGTTATATTCTTTCTTTTACAATTGTAATTTTTATCACTGCACATTTGCAGTACATAATGGTTATCTTTATCGTGGGGCTTTTGTACAGGGACATAACATGTCTTAATTCTTTTTACATGCCCTCCCCGCCTAGCCCTCCTCCTCCCTTCATGTAGATTACATTCTTAACACTTTTCATCATGAGGAAAATGATTTGAAAAGATGGGTTTACTGCTATTGACCAATATTGTTAAAAAGAATAAAGTTTTACAGCCTCATGGGTATGAACTAGATACTCAAATAAATGACTCTCAAAATAATTTTTGGCACATTTATATGTGATTGTTTTGAAAATAGTGTATTTATTTTTGACAAGTTAGGAATTCACTGTGTGTAAAAATGCAAAAAATGAAACGTCCAGGCAATTTGAATGATAAAATCATTAATTAAAATATTTAACTTCCTGCTGATACTCTGTAATGAAGTTGTCACCAGGAAGAAAACAGCATGACTATGTTTTCCTATTAGAAGATTTTGCATTTATAATTCAGCGCACTTTTTGAAGGGACAGTTGAAGACCTGGCACTCAGACAGCTCTGTGGGCAAATGCTTACGCACCACCTGACCATCCGCCATTCTTTTGGGTTCATGAATGAAGAAATTAATAACCATACAGTTGGCCTAATGAGAGACAGACTTTTTCCGAGACATCTTATGAGTTAAAAATAATGTTAAGAGATTTTAAAAAATCATAGTTAAAATTATCGTTGGGCATTATTATCTACCAGGCAAGCTTTGGAGAACCTTTTACATGCGTAAACTCGTCAAACGTTTGCAACCTCAGAAGAAGCATTATAGTTTTTCCGGGGAGGAAGCTGTAGCACACAGGAATATGCTCAGATATTTATAGATCAAGATGGGATTACACACATGTAAAGTACACAGAAATGTGCCCAGCCCATAACAACGCCCAATAATGAGGGCTAGTGTCATCACAGATCCTGCAGCAGAAAGTGGTCTCAAGGGATCACCTAGTTCAGGCAGCCCTCTTCAGCAGTATTACTTTTTCTTCTCTTTTTTCATTTTCTTATTTCTCTTCTCTCCTCTCTCTCGTTCTTTTCCTTGGCCGTGCAGGAGATCAAAACCAGGACTTTGTGCATCCTACACAAGGGCTCTACCACTGAACTATATCCCCAGCCCTTTTAGCACTATTATTATTTCAGTTCCAAAGACGAAGGGATGTGGTTTTATAATAAGTAAGTCTGAAATCTACCTCCTAAGCCATTTTTTCTTATGTACATTCACTGAAATGTTGCTGTATCTCTTTCCTTTTCAGGGAAGTCCTATTTCCCTTAAATTTTAATATCATCAGTGTTATGGTTGGTGTCTAGATGTCCCCCCAAAGCCTCACGTGGTCATAGGTGGGGCTGGATCTAGAGTGTGTGATTACTAAATTAGTCCTATGATGGATTTGGCATAGTTCGGCTGGGATCCAGGATATGATGCTAGGGTTAAGGGTATTAGGATTAAGGGTGGGAGTGCTACCCACCCTAAAGCCAGGTATCCTGGATAAAGTGTAAGGGACAGAAAGAGAGGCTTGCTTACCCCCTTGCTTGCATCCCTTGCTTACCTTGCTGCCTTCTGCCTGTCTGCCAGGCCACCCTGCCTTGGGTCCAGCCAATTGTGAACTGAAACCTCTATGAATTGTGAGCCAAATAAATCTTTCTTCCCCTAACTTTGGGTGTCGGGTATTTTCTCAGCAATGAGAGAAAAGTAACTAAGACAATCAGGGAGCATCAACATTTAGGGTAAAAGCCAAGAAGTCATGTCATCTACTTTTCACAAGGTATTGTAACTCCCCTCAATTAATGAAGACAGAACCCACTACTTCCTGCAAATGATGGAGTGGGAAAAGAAGAGCAGACATGGAAACAATCACATAAATTATTATTGCAGAATAGTTTCTACCCATGCTGATTTATTTTCCAAGCTTTGCTCCTTTTATTTACATATTTACTGACAAGTATAAATTATATATATTTATGGTGGACACAAGATGTTTTGAAATATGTTTATATTGTGGAAAGGCTAAATCAAACTATCTAACATGTGCCTTGTCTCATATACTTTTTTGTGCTCAGAACACTTAAAATGTTCTTCTAGAATTTTCAAGTATGTCATATTGATGTTAACTGTAGTCATTGTAGTGTATAAAAGATCTTTCGAACTTATCCTTCCTACCTAACGAAATTTCATGTCTCTTGAAATAGCATCTCTGTAGTACCCTGTTCCTCAGATTCTGATAGCCACCATTTTGTTTATATGCACCCGGCATTTTTATATTCCAGATATGAGTGAGTTTGGGCGACATTTGTCTTTCTATGCCTGGATTGTCTCACTTGGGATAATGTCCTCCAGGTCCATCTATGATGTTGCTAATGACAGAATTTCCTTCCTGTTTTCTGTTATTACTCTTAACCATACCTCCCAACTTTCCACACTTTAAATTTTATGAAAGTAAGAACTGCTGTTATCTTTATCATTGTGAATTCAGAAACTAGTATAATGTCTGTACAAAAGAGATAATAAAAATGTGTAGAATATATGAATAAACTTAACTGGCATTAAATATTTATTATTTTCCTTGTCCTAGGTACATTGCTTCACGTACTGTAGCTGTTTAATAAATAGCGAATGAATAAAACTAAGAAAGGTTGACATGAAATTCAACATTTTGACACGAAGGGCCGTATCGCAGTCTCAAGCCAGCTGAGTGAGATTCACCCAGTCATGCTGATCGTGTCAAACTGACCTCTTATCTAATCACGGCACTGATAACAAATGAAAATCTATCAAAAAGATTCCTATTTTCTGTTTTGTGTCCCTGTTTTTTCTGGTTGAAGTTGACTGCGCTAAGTTGCTATCAAGAAAGTTTTTTTGTAGCAGTGGTTCTAAGCGTATACGAAATTTCACTTTGACATTGTAGTTGAAGAATAGGGTATTAAAGTGTTTGAAGAGTGAAATTAATTGACCCAGTAGCGGAATGCTCCAAATGATAGTATATATTTGATCAACATAGAGCAGCTCATCTGTATTTATAAAGAAGAAACCAAAAGGACTGTCATACTGATAAGAATTCTTTTGGAATAAACATAAAATATTAGAAAGAATGTGCTTCATTATTAAATAAATTCATGATGTAGAAAATTTATTCTTAAAGAAAATTTATTCTTTTTATTCATCACTGATATGAGAAAATAAAAATGGAATTATTATCTTATGGTTATCTCAGGAAGGATAAAATATAAAAATATCCCTCTTGCTACATAATTATCTGCTATGTTCTTTGAACTTATATCTAATGCAGATATACTGCATTATTAAGTAACTGTTTATTCAGATATGTGTAAAATGGGGTTTAGTTTTAATGAGCATTCTGTCTATAGGGCCAAACATAATGCCCAAACTTTTATTTAAGTTATATACTTTCATTTTGAGTTTAAATGGCTTAGTAAACATGTACATTTTATGAAGTAATATCGATCTTTCATATTTATCTTTCCTGGTTCTCCTCCTTTGTTTATGTGCATTCATGTCTGCTATAGTTTGTATCTGGAATATTCTCCATAAGATCATGTGGAACAGGCTTGGTCTCTAGCCCATGGCAATGATAGGAAGGGAACCTTCAAGAGGTGGAGCCTAGTGAGAGGTCTTTAGGTCCTTGGGGGCGTGCCCTTATTTTAGTTACTTCTCTCATTTCTGAGACAAAATACTCAATACCCAAAGTAAAGGTAGGAAAGGTTTATTTGGCTCACAGTTTGTAGACGTTTCAGTCCATAATTGGCTGGCTCTGAGGCAGAGTGGCTTGGCAGATGAGAAACCATTCCCAGACTCACAGCTAGATGAAGGCAGCAAAGCAAGCCAGGGGGTAGACAAGCCTTTTTGTGTCTCTTATATTTTATCCAGGCTAGCTGCATTTAGGGTGGGTAGCACTCCCACCCTTAATCCCACATCCTTAATTCCTGCAGAACTATGTCAAACTGATCAGTGGACTAATTTAATTAACCTGTGTCATGGCTTGTTTCTAGATGTCCCCCCCGCAAAGCCTCATGCAGTCATAGGTGGAGCATTTTCAAGGGTGGCTGGATCTAGAGTGTGTGATGCTGGGATTAAGGGTGTGTGATAACTACATTAGTCTACTTATCGGTTTAGCATAGTTCTGGGTATGGATAATGGGAAGGCCTCCCCCTGTGTGTCACTGCTGCCTGCCCTCAGGGTGGGTGGCCTGGATAGAACATAAGGGACAGCAAGAGGGCTGCTGCCACCACTTGCTGCTTCCTCACTACTTTGTTACTTTGCTGCCCTCCTGACTTCCTACTATGGACTGCTTCTCCTCTGCAATGTCCCTCTGCCAGGCCACACTGCCTTGGAGCCAGCCAACTATGAACTGAAACCTCTACAAACTGTGAGCCAAAATAAACCTTTCCTCCTTTAACTCTGAGTGTGAGGTATTTTGCCTCAGCAACAAGAAAAGTAACCAAGACAGTGGAATCCTATCCAGGCCATGAAGTGCAGTTTTTCCTTATCACGTGGTACTGCATGATGTACTGCCTCACTACAGGCCCAAAAGCAACGGAGATGAACAATTATGGACTGTAACCTCCAACTCATAAGCCAAAATAAACATTTTCTCTTTATAAATTGATTATCTAAAATACTTGTAATAATAGTAGAAAGTTGAGTAATACAATATGGCATCATTTTTTAAAATTTCAATTCAGCTTTGTTCCCACCCTCCTTTCTGTATTGCTATTTTCAAATACTTTACATTCTTATATGTTATAGATCTAGGAATAAAATTGGAATGAAGGAGAGTTGTATAATTATGCTAAGTTTAATAATTACCTTTACTGACATCCTTTGTTTTTGTATGTATATCTGAATAATGAATCTTCTCAGTAGCATTTAGTCCAAAGAAATTCCTTTAGTATTTCTAACCACAAATTTGATCAGTTTTTGTTTATATGAAAATGTCTTTATTTCATCACATTTTTGAAAGATAATTTTTCTCTATAAAACTTTTGGTTAATGTCTCTTTTTCGTCAGCACCAGGAGTACGTCATTCCATAATCTCCTGGCTTCTGCAGTTTCTACTACTAAGTTATTAGTGACTTTTATTGTGGTTTACTTGTACATGACAAATTGACTTACAGCAAATCTTTACTATTTTTATTGTGATGTTTCTAGGTGTGAGTTACTTCACATTTATCCTGCATGGAATTTGTCAAGCCTCATAAATGCTTTTCATCAAATTTGGGAAGTTTTTAGTCATTATTTCTTTCAATAGTTTTTTTTTTTTTTTTTTTTTTTTTTTTTTTTTTTTTTTTTTTTTTTTTTTTTTTTGGTGCTGGGGATTGAACTCAGGGTGTTGTGCTTACAAGGCAAACACTCTAACCACTGAGCTAAATCCCCTGCCCCTCTTTCAATAGTTCTTATCTTTCTTTACCTTTCTCTCTTCCTCCTCGTACTCCCTTTTTATTTATATTAATATGCTTAGTGATGTTCTACAGTTTTCTCATGGTGGTGTTTATTTTCTTAATTTTTTTCTCTCTTCAGCTTGCACAATCACTACTATATAAGGTCTATATTATCTGCTAATATAACATTAATTGATTTTTGTTTTATTCTTGAGGTTCAGATCTAATTTTGGTCCCCTTTAGTGAATTTTTCATTCTATTTCTTATACTTCTCAGATTCACAATTTCTAAATTCAGAAATTGATTCTTTTTAAATTTTTTTAATTAAAAAAAATTCTTATTGCTCCTCTCTACTTGTTGATATTACCCTTGTGATGCCCTCATCATCATAGATTTCTTTACCTCTTTAAGCATCATTTTCTTTATTTTCATCCATAAGTGACTTGAAGTCTTCATCGAATCTAACGTCTAGAACCTCTTACAGAGACTTTCTGTTGCCTGCTGTTTTTCCTTGTGAGTGAGTCACACTTTCCATTTTTTTTTTTGCTTGTTGTTGTTAAAAACTGAAAATTTAGATGACATAGCAATTCTGAGTCATAATCTCATCACCAACCTATCCCCAGACTTGGTGTTTTTATTGTTTGCTTGTTTAATGTTTAGTGACTGGGTTGAACATTTGAATTGAGTCTGTTTCCCTAGCACTGTGCAGTCTCTTCATGTTATCTTCGTTGGACTCAAACTTGGGCAATTTAAATCACCACTGGATGATAAGGATTTTAAGAAAGCTTTCTTTATCTTTTTTTTTTTTTCCTGATCACTCTTTAAATTGTCTCACTCTTTTATCTTAGCCAGCTATTAGCCTCTAGTAATGCCTACTGATTGCTCAATTATTTTTGACAATGCCTTGGGGCATATATTTCTCTACAGTTTGATCTCATTAAATTTGGACCTCTTTGCCCTGCTAGCCTTTGAGGCTGTGTTTGAGGCTTGTTATGATCCCAAGAGGACTCTTAGCTGTTTCTCTGTTTCTCATCATTAAACTGCAAGCTGTTCCACATTCTAGGCTTTCAGAGAGCTACTAGCCTCTACTTAATTGGTTTTCACCAAAATCGCCATTGTTTCTGACTGTATCCTTTGGCTTGCACTTCCCCACCGTCTATTATAAATAAAATCATTGTCCTTGGGGAAAGCTATGGAGCTCTCTGTTTTTTCAGTCAACATCTCTCTTTGTGAAAACTTCTGCTCCACTGCTCTGGAGCTGGTGGCTGGGACCATGGCTTACATCTCTTGGAATGATACCGTGACATTTGTGGTTTATGAGTGGGCAGAGCAGTGTCCTCTATTCTTCTCAGCTTGCCTTTTCTGGGTTAAAGCCTCTGCTATGAGCAAGGAAGAATGAGAATGGTTGGAGTCTAGTATTCCAGTCTGTCATACCTGGGTAGAGTTGCTACCCTATGAAATGGGGCTGTAGGTAGGGATGGAGTCCCGGACCACTTAACTGTTTCCCTGGAATAGAGACTGAGCCACATGGGGGCAGGGGTACAAATGCAGGTGATTGCATTCCAGAAGCTGGCTTGGGGTGAAGGGGAAATGTCTGTTCCTGGTCTGACTGGCCACAAGTTGAGTTTCCATTATTTGGATTTGGAGCAGAGTGGCAATCAGGTCATGGTGCAACTACCACAAATTTTCATTCTTCTTACCAAATATAGTAGGTTTTTAAAAATTATTGTTTCTCCATTTGCTGAATTCCCTCAGAATGATTTTCAGAGATTTTTCATGCTTAATTAAATTAATTATTTTTATAAGAGTTTGCCAACACTATTCATTCCCCAGGGAAAAGCCCACATACCTCCTTACATTGCTATTTCAGAAGCCGCTCTTCAGTATTTTTCATTATTAAACTTTTACTTTTAACTGACAAATAGTTAAATATAATTATATAGTTATATAATTAAATATATTAATCAGTTAATTAAACATATATCAGTTATATAATTAAATGTATATAATTAAATGTATTTATGAGATATAATGTAATGTTTTGGTGTGTGTTTATAATGTGGGATGATTAAGGCTAATTGACAAATCCCTTATGTCACATATTTATTATTTTCAGTAGTATAACAGTTTAAATCTAACCTTCTACCAATTTTGAAATACAAAATACAGTATTATTGTTATGATCTTATGCTATTGATGACTATAGCTTCTTCCTCCTGAGTAAAATTTTGTATTCTTTGGTCAACATTTCCCTTTTTCTGATCCATTTGTCTTATTTACTTTTCACGTTACTGAGGCAAAATACCCAAAATCCACAAGTTAAAGGAGGAAAGATTTATTTTAGCTCACAGTTTGTAGTGATTTCAGTCCATAGTTGTCTGGCTCCAAGGGAGAGTAGCAAAAGAACATCATAGAGGAAAAACAGTCCATGGCAAAGCAGGGCAGGCAGAAGGCAGCAAGCCTACCTCCCTCTTTTATCCCTTCCAGGCTACCCCCCTCCCAGGGTGGACCTTCCCATTATCTACACCAGGAACTATGCTAAACTAATCAGCAGACTAATTTAGTAATAACACATCCTTAATCCCAACATAACACATCCTAGATCCAGCCACCTTTGAAAAGCCCCACCTGTGACTATTTGAGGCTGTGGAGAAACATCTAAATTCAAGCCATAACGCCATTCTTCATCCCCAGCCTCTAGTAATCATCAATCTACTCTCTAATTTTGAGTTCAACTTTTGTAGACTCCACAAGTGAGATCATGCAGTATTTGTTTTTCTGCGCCTAACTTATTTCTCATAGGTTTATCTGTCATCACAAATGACATGATTTCTCTCATTTTTAGGTTGAACGACATTCCATTGTGTATATATCCTATATTTTCTTCATTCATTCATGCAATGATGAAAATCTAGCTTTCTTCCATTTCTTAGCTACTGTCAATAAACTGTAATGGACAGCAAAGTGCAGATCTCATAAGCATACTGATTTCCATTCCTTTGGTTATATACTTAGAGTGGGATTACTGGATTATATAGTAATTCTAAGGAACCTCTGTACTGTTTTCCATTAGGGCTGTATTAATTTATATTCCCATCAACAGTACATGATTGTTTCCTTTCCTCACACTCTTGCCAACACTTGTTATCTTTCCTTTGTAGGAGCCATTCTAACAGGTATGAGATGATATCTCATTGTGGTTTTCAGTTTTCATTTCCATGACGATAAGCGATGAGTGTGTTTGCTTTACATTTTAATGAACTTCCAGAGCTGACAGAACAGGTCACTAGATTAAATGTCCCCTTGGTACACATTAGAAAAAGCACTTTATCCTGGCTTTCAGACAATGTGCTGCCACCTGCTAGAAAGTTGTTATAGTAAGTGTACAATCTATAAAGACAATATAAAAGCTAGCTCTAGATGTCCATTGTAGCACTTAATAATTTACAACTACTGTCCCTGCACAGATCTATAAAGATGTTTTATTTGCAGAAAAACAAAATGAGGGAGCAAAAATGTATTTCTACAGTCCCTACACTCACTTGTTGGGATGGCATCTACTCTGGCTATAAGATAAGCCATCTTTATTATTGTGCACATTTAATATGATAGGGGACCTGGATTTGCCAAAGTAATACCCATAGCTTATTGCGTGGTAACATATTTGCTTCACACTTTCCACGAATACTGTAGTTCATGCATTGTTATTTTTCATAAGTTGATAGAAAATGCATCTCATGCAAATGTGAACTAACATAAAGCCGAATGACTAAATAATTTTTTTAAACAAAATGTGACACTCATGAGAAGCACGTTTAATCTCTAGTAAGTCATATGCCTTGTCTTTTATTTGGTCTGGAGGAGACACCTAGATCCATATATTATTCTGTCTCATTATTCTGTGAACTTGTAAAAGGTTGGAGAGTATTCCTGAATAGAGAAACACATGCCTCTTTGGTGTAAGGTGATCAGAAGATTTTTGTGTATTTATTTTTACAGATTTTTAAATGCTTTATTATTACCTGTTCTTTAATAATTATGACGCTACCTTCCTCATCTGAAGATGAGTGGCAAGTCATGTCTGAGGAAATGAGAGGAGGAGATATGAGAGTGAATTGAAAAAAACCTGGTCTGCAATTTACATTTAGGCTGGAGTACTGGTTGTAGGTCTAGGGACGCCTTTGCTCTCACCTTTCATTTACTATCTCGCTTGTAATCACGCCTCATTTCCTTCTCACCTCCCTCATCATTATCCAGAACCATTATCTCAGAGTCTGCTGCTCTTCGACTGTTGTCAGGTCATTGCTTTTTTCTCCTGAGAAAAATTAGCAATCCAAGTGACTGATGCTATGGCACCCACTACAAGGTCAGAGGGGAGTTAAGTCCATGCCACTGGATTGTCTTATGAACAACTAGTGGGAATCTGGGACAGCACCCCAGAAGAGACGTGTAGAAAACTCTTTAGGTAAATTTGACATTATACATCACTTGAAAATAATCAAGAGACAATGTCTAGTGTAAAAAATGGTTACTTTTACTTGTTCTTAAGTCAGATTTCTTGAAGTGCAATTTGGTTATAGTAAAATTTATCCTTTTTCTTTAGGTGTACAGTTTATCTTTTCACAAATGTATACAGGTATGTGGTCACCATGAGAATCATTTCCATACACCTAAAAGTTTCTAGGGTCCCCTCGTGGTCAATATCCCTCACGTCCCCCTGTCGACTCTGGCAAACGCTGATCTGTCTGTAGTTTTCCTTCTTCCAGAATGCCATATAATGGGTCATACAGTATGTCGACTTTTGCCTCTGACTTCTTCCACTTAGCTTAATGCCTTTGAGTTTACGTTGTTGCAGATGTAAGTAGTTTGTATTGTTAAGCATGCAGTATTCAAGTGTAAAATGTACCACAATTTCTTTATATATTCTGATTTTTGAAAATTGTGAGTAAAGCAGATATAAACTTCTATGTACAGAAATCTGTGAATATACATTTTTATTTATTTTGAACACTCATGAGTGGAACTACTGGGTCATGCAGCGTGTACATAGTTAAGAGAACCTGCCATACTGTTTTCAAGAGTAGCCAGGCCACTTTGCTTTCCCACCAGTAATAAATGGGAGTTCTGATTATTCCACATCCTTGTGAGCAATGCCAGGTTTTCTGTTCTTTAATTTTGCCCATCAGTAGGGATATAGTGATATCTCTTTGTGGTTTGAACTTTGCGTTTCTTTAGTGACAAATTATGTTGACCAATTTTTATATGCTTATTTTTTTGTCTCAACTTTATGTTCAAACTCTTAACCCCTTTGTCTAAACTTGTAAGAAATCATAATGACAACTTTGAGTTGATAGTTACAATTATCATATAATAGAATTTAAAGATGATAACTATAATTGATATATGTACAAGTATAGCATATATAATATAGTAAAATAAAATATGATCGGGTTGTGAGAGTGTTTTAAAATATGTATGTTTTGGATAAATGTTTTTTATATCTGTGTTACTAACATTTTCTCTCAGTCTGTGGCTTGTCCTTTCATTTTCTTAATAGTATTTGTTAAAGATCAGATAATTTTAATTGATTAATTGAAGCTTATCAAGTTTTTTTTTTCTTTAGTGACACATTTTGTTTTGGATCTAGGAAGTTTTTCCTAACCTAATGTCCAAAAGAGTTTTTGCTTATGTTTTCTTGTCCAAGATGTATAATTTCACATTTTACATTTAGGTTTATGATTGATTTGGAGCTGATTTATTCTTATGGCATAAGATATAGGTTAAGTGTTTTAAAAATTTTGTTGTATGTTGATATTTGTATACAAAAGCACCATTTCTTGAAAAGACTTCTTTTCCCATTGATTTTCCATAACATCTTTGTTAAAAATCAATTGACCATATGTGTACATCAACAAAGGTAGATGTGTTTCTCAACTTTATTTTCCATACTTTACATAGAGTCTCTATTATTACAGCATTATTGTTTAAAACTATGTAGTCAAGTCCTTCAACCTTTTTTATTCAAAATTATTTTTTACCATATAAATTAGACTTAGTGTATCAATTTTTATCAGAGACTAGCTTGGGATTTTGGTTGAAATCATGTTAAATCTGTACATTGGCTTATGTAGAATTAATATATTAGCAATACTATTTATTTTACAGGCTATAACTCCCATTTATTTAGGTTTTATTAAATTTCCCATCAATTTTTATGGTCTTAGCATATAAATTTATAATTATTTTGTCTTATTACTGTAAATGATACCTTAAAAATTTATAACTGCACATTGTTAGTAGGTATAAAACATTTGATTTTTGTATATTGGGCTTCATAATCTCTTGCTAAATTGCTTCATAATCTCTTGCTAAATTTCCTTCATGATCTCTTGCTAAATCTCATATCTAATTATATAGATATTTTAAATTCAGATGACTGTGTTATCTGTGATTAAAATATCATTTTTTTCTTTTCCAATTTTTATGCATTTTTTTTGCCTTACCACAATAGATAGGATTGCTAGTATAATAATGAATAGAAGTGATAAGAGTACAGATACCTGGTTTATTTTCTTTTTAAAATAAATGTATCCAATCAGAAGTATAAAGTATAAACAATATTATGGTGTCAGGACCCTTAAGTTCTAGTTCCAGACACTGTTAACTAACTGGGAAAAGTTTGACACATTTGCCCCCTTAATTTTATTGCAGCGAATACCTGAAAACATGGAAAGTGTTTAATACTAAGATGCCATTTTTTATAGCATGAAACGTGTAGACTCTCATGTTTCTCTAAGGTAATTTGGATTATACGAATGAAACAGAAAAGGCCCAAGACTCGATTAAGCTTCACAATCCATCCAATTGGAAGTTACAAATATCAGATCTTCTGTAAATAATTTAAAATACTGTACTTGTTTCTGCAGGTTCGGTTTTTGTAAACTTGAGTCACAAGTGTAGTTCCTGCGTGACCAAAAAGGTACATATCACAATACAAATTATCTCACTGGATTTATGGTTTCAAAATTAATTTTTTATGAATTTAAATTATGGAAATTAATTAAGTCTACCTTCGGGTGAACTACAAAGATTAAACTTCTGACTCTAAAGAACTAAAGGCAGCCTTAGAGGATGCTGATCCCATCAGGAATGTTGACCTAATCCTCAGTTTTTTAATTAAAAATTCCTAAAACATTCTGTGTTTCGTGGGGAATTTTGTAGCCATAGCTGGACCACAGTTCTGAAGGCTTTGTTATGTTAAAAGAAAAACGTTTTAAAAATTTAAATGCTATTTAAATGTATATATTTGAAACAAAAATTGCTCTTCTGAAAGGAGATTTTCAACAACAGAAAGTTAGAATTCAACTGATGCCTAGGTTGAGAGCAAGAGTCCTTGTAATTACAGAGTATAGACAAGTGTGTTGAAGGCAAGGACGCAGAGGAAAAGAGAACAGGATGATTTTCTTTCTGGTTCCTCAGAAAAGCAGCAGCCACTCCATCCCCACTCCCGGGTCTCTAGCCCTTACCCTCCCGCCTTGCCTTGGGTGTGAGCCATAAGAGGAAAGGAACTGTAGTCAGAGACTTAGGACACTCGGGAAAGAGATTCTCATTCAAGGAGTCCCAATTCCAACATCCAGCGGAGGACAGTTGGGAGGTTTATGTAGGACAAGAACCTGAGGCGATGTTCCTGAGAAATCTCTACTACCAAGTGAAAGGCGTGGATTCTTCGAATTCCTCCACAGCCTTGGAGGTCACACCAGATCAGGGAGGGTAAAATTAGGCTGATGGTTGGACAGTGAACATACAGGCCAAAGATGTGACTCCATGTAAAGAAATCTAGTGTTCAGAAGAAGAGGAAAACTGGAGGTAATCATCACATTGTCCAGGCTGAGGATGCAATTCTCAACTTGTGTCGGTTGTGGACACTTTGATATTAGAGACCAACAAGAGATGCCCAGAGGCAAACGGACTAGTGATTTTGCGGGAAGCATCTGAAGTTCTCTTCATCCAATCCCATGAAAACGTTAGCTTTCCTTGTACCCAGGCACTATTCTCGGTAAAAGGCAGAGTTAGGAAGGGGAAGTAAAAAGTGTCAAGATGTGATGAATACATTCATTATGTATTGCAAACATATACTAATAAAAAGATTTAAACAGAAAAAAGAGAGAGCTTGGGAGGAAGATTAAAGTTTGGCTTTGCTCCATATTTATCCAATTATATTCCCTTTGGTTAGAAAGTGATAATCACCCTTTCAATCCCGTTATCAGACAGAAAAGCATTTGGGAACAAAATGAAGTTATGAGTAATAAGGAAAAAAGACATTTTGCATACTTTGGGGTACACTTACAGATAAAAATATCAATTTTTCAGAGCAAGAAATTTATTTTATGCATACCATTGTGTGGCAGCTAATCCTCAGTGATGTCACTAAGCTGAATTCCTGACTTCTTAGCAAATACAAATCCTATGCCCCCACTTTTTACCTCAATCCTGTTCAATTTAGACTCTGAGACCCTTTGATATTATATATTTTTGTGCTTATCATGGAAAACTAATTACAGTCTATATTTCTAAATACTAAAACAAATTCTTTACCAGAAAGTAATCTATATGTTATTGAGAACAATTTTAGACATAGATATGCAATTGGATCTCTATGACACTAAATTATAACCTGAGATGTTCCCATTATCCATGACCCTGGCATTTAAGAACAAAATACTCTCATGTTTGGGGACAGTGTTCTTGAATGCGTGTTATTGTCAGTCCAGAACAAAGCAGAGTTGTTTCAGCTTGAGTGCAAAGGGCATTCAAAATTCATGCCATGCAATTAATTATAAGAGGGTCTGTATCAATAACTTCTGTACTTTGGGGATTAAGAGTTCTCATTCAAGTTTCACCCTTTCCTCAATATCCATTCCAATTTTAGTTTCATTATTTCAAAAGAAATTAGGGAACACTTAGTAAAGAATAACCCAAATATATAATTTCTTCTTAGGTGTAAGTTTAGAACAGGAATGAGATAGATTTGGCTTTAGGATTTTTGGACTCTCACCAATCATTGACCTTTAGCAATAATTCTCAGACTGCTGTTTCTTAGATCACCTTCACCTGGGAATGTGTTTTGAGATGTTATTAAACATGCAAACTCTAGAGTGTCACTCCAAACTTATTGAATCAGAAACTCTGAGGAAAGAGCCTGTGTTTTAAAAAGTCCTCCAGCTAATTCTGATACATGCTAAAGATTGGGAACAATTTGTCTATAAAATATTTGTCTTAGTTATTTTCTCGTGGCGGGGACATAATACCCAACACCTGCTGCACTAAGGTGAAAAGGTTATTTTGTCTGACAATCTGTAGAGGTTTCAGTCCCTAGCCAGCTAGCTCCATGGCAGGGTGGCAGGCAGAGGAGAAACAGCGCATAGCATGGCGGTGGCAAGCAGAAAGAGGGACCAAGGGAGGAGGAGGGAGTAGACCTTCCCAGGCCGCTCTCACATTGACCCACCCCAGACCAGGCTTCACCTCCCAACAGCAGATTTAGCTGTAAACAATGACCTCCCCAAAGCACCACCTAAGAGTGCATAAGGCTTTGGGAGGAATCTAGTTATAAACCATAACAATATTATTAAAGAAATATCACTTTTTCTGAAATACCCTAAAAATAAGAGACAACTGTATATATGGAATGCTTTGATAGAAATATTTCCAACGGGGGCTGGGAATGTAGCTCAGTGATTAGTGTGCTTGCCTAGCAAGCACAAGGACCCCAGTTCAATCCCCAGCACAAAAAAAAAAAAAGAAAAAGAAATATTTCCAAGACGATATAATCTATTTATTACTTCATTTACATGTATTTAGGATATTTAATTATAAATTTCTCAAAATGGTACACATGGCAGTAGATTCAGCTTGGTCATTCTTTTGAATGTAAACATATGTGATAAATTAAGAGGTTAAAGAAATATATGTATATATTTCTTTAAAAAACATATATATAACATTTAGACAGTGCGTACCACTGCGCCTGACCCTTGCATGCTGCAAGAAGTGAAGCTCTTCATGTGACTCCATCTGTGTAGGCGATGTGGTAGTCAGATGTATGCACATTATTTGGGTAAATATCTAATCTTCGTAACAAACAAAAAGTAACTCCTCAAATGTCACTGAATTAGCAAAGGACAAGGAAGCTGTAAATTTGATGTTCAATTCTTGCCATACTTCTCTGAGTTAATTTACTAAAGTGCCACTCTAGATAGGAGGTCCACCAGTGACTGTGATAAGATCTTATTTTGAAATACTAGTCTCTTAGTGTCCAGGTAATAGAATGTGTTTGATGAATATGATGATACATTTTGGAATTATTCCACTGAGGAGCTGGACCATCATTAGTAGCATTTATACTTGTGATATATGTCTTGTGTTAACTATGTCTTCCATAACCTACCTTTGATATTAAATCTTCCCCATAATGTGAACACTTTAGTGCTATTACTTATCCCACGATTCTATTACATATCAAAGAATAGTCCTCATAACTACACTAAGATTGGAGAATACAGTAAGAATGCCATTTTGGTCAGACATTTGCTGAATCAAAACTTTATTACACTATTACGACAAGTATCTTTCCTCTGAAAATGGGTACTCTCTGCTATATTATGGCAAATTCCAACATTATTTTGTGAAAGAGCAGTAATAAAATAAATTTGAGACATACTTTATCATTCTGCAATATTAATTAGTATTTCAGTGCTGTTTGAGTATAGACCAAAGTCAGTGAAGTGGAATCCAATTGCCCATAACAGTTAGGTGTTAATTAGCAATATTATGAGGGCTGATGTTATAGAGAGAAGCAGAAATTTTGGATTGTAGTGTTCAATAAAAAGTTATAAATTTGTAGTTTATGAACAGGATTCGGGAGACCACTGTTATTGTTCAACCGAAATATTATAAGGTTATGTAGGATTTCTGAGTCATATAAGACTTTTAGTACTCGCCAAAATGTACCAATACATGTTCTTGGTAAAAATAATAAAAAAATTTAAAAAAAATTACACTAACTAGAGCAAGAAATTTGTTTATGCTTCTTTCTAAAAGTGTAAATAAAGATAAATGTCGTATGTTGAATTGTATTCCTTCAAGAAGATATGTTGAAGTCCTAAACCCTAGTACTTGAGAATGTGACCTTATTCATAAATAAAGTCATTTCAGATATAAATCCTTAAAGTGAGATCATGCCTGAGTAGCATACACCTTTAATCCAGTTTGACTGGTCTCCTTATAAGATGGGGGCGTGGAGAAAAGTCACTTGGTAAAGACACAGTCACGCAGGGAGATTGTCACTATTAAGAGTGGCATGGACTGTATATCTGTGAGAGACTTAATTTCTAGTATTTTAAGTCATCCAATTTGTAATTTTTTTCTTTCTTTTTTGCAGCAACTCTAGGAAAACTATAGAATAAGGTAATGAGATAGGTAAAAATATTAAAAGTATATGAAGCTGTGTGATTAAGTGATATGAAGAAAGCTGGCCACCAAGGTCACTGTGGGAAAGTCAAGAGAAACACTACCCAGTCCTCCCCAAACCCAGCACACAGCATAAGGGGAAGCAGGAATGAGGGAATGTGGGAGTTGCAGAATATCTTTGGGGCCGAGAGAGGGAATCAACAAGAGGCAACAGTGTAAAAACAAGGACAATCGTATCAACCCTGAGAGCTTCTAAATAAAAAGAGATGGAGACTTAGAAAAATTTTTGAGTTCTTAGAAGGGAAGAGCAGGTATTATAAATATTAAGAACCCAAGAACTCTAAGCCTGGAGTGGGATAGGAATTTTTAATAGTGCTGCAGTAGTATGGATAGATCTCTTGATATTTTAAAGGTTTAATAGTATGCTTTATGGTTTAAAGATGAGGCAGTTGTCTTTTGGCAACAGTGTGATTTTACAGGTCTTGAAAAAGATTAACTCAAATTGGAAGAAGTTGGACTCTATGTAAATTTTTTTGGTTTAGAGTCTATTTCATGGGAGAAGAGCACTATTAACTCTGGCTTTTTAGTATGAAAAGCAGTAACATTTGACTACACCAGGGAATTGCCAGTAAATTCATGTTAAAACTATAATGGCATGGTAACCCACGCCTGTAATCCTAGCACTCAGGAGGCTGAGATAGGAAAATCGCTGGAAGTTTGAGGCCAACTTCAGCTACATAGTTCAAGGCCAGCCTGAACTACAAGCCGGCAAGCTCGTCTTAAAAAAAAGAAAGAAAAGACAAGAAAAGAAAATTAAAAAAAAAAAAATACCATCATGAAAAAATATCATCATATTGTACCCAAATTCGGATTAATGCAAAACCTTTGAAAGCTAATTTTAAATATGAAAAATCATATCAGCAGTTTACTTAAAGATTTAATTGTTCAGGTTTGTAAAAATTTTCTTTCTCTTCCTCCCTCCCTCTTCCCTTCCTTCCTTCCTTCTTTTTTTGTTTTTTTTTCAACACTGGCAGTAAAACGCAGGGCCTTTGTACTGAGCTACATCCTCAGCCCTTTTTAAATTCTTTGTTTCAAGACAGGGCTAAATGTCTCATGCTGGGTTTGTCTGAAATTTCAATCTTCCTGTTTCAGCCTTCAAAAGTGCTGGGATCACAGGCAGGCACCGTCATACTTAGCTAGGTTTGCCAAAATTTTCTGTGATTTGGGGTTTTGCTTTAAAATGTATATGTTTTAACAATTCACTTTGAATTTAATTATTTTCTGAGGATATAGTTATTTAATGAGGTACTTGTCATTTTGAAAGTAGTTGGTGTCCTTCTGGGCTGTTTTCCTACCTTAAGATTAAAAACAGTAACTTTAATAGTGGCTGTACAGGGTTTGGGGATTTGGCTTAGTGATAGAGCGCTTGCCTAACAAGCACAAGGCCCTGAGTTTGATCCCCTGTTCCCTCCCAACAAGAGTGGCTGTGCAATGAATAAACCCAAATTTCCTTTCATGTGTTGTTGAAAAAGTCACAAATTAGATTAATTCGTTACATACAACACCCTAAATTAAAATGTCCCATTTATAATGAAACATTTTCATGCTTGTTTCTGTTCAATGGAAATATATGTATGATTATAATTAATAGACTGTACAACCAAAAACTTTATTTCTGAAAAAGTCATATGCACTTAAAAGTTTTTAATTGAGAAAAATTATGAGATAATCATATTGATGATTTATTGATAAAGTAGTATAGATGGACATTCATTTCCCATTACTTGAAAAAGGTCTTGTGTCTAAAGACCACAATTTCTTATTTTTCTTCAATAGTCTTTCAGATACAGCAAGCCAAATAATAAGTGAATTAAGGTAAAGTAAATATTTCTAATTATATATGAAAGCTCTAAATTTCAGCTAATATTACACATGCACACACACACATATGTATATATTAGATGGGTGGGATGAATAAATAATGCCTGTATTCTTAGAATTTGACATTACACATTGCCCAAAATGGTGTTCATTTTAACTAGTAAATGTTGTATTAAATAAACATCTTAAATTTGAAAAAATTGGTACATACAGAAAAAATATCACTGTTTTGGTGGTTTACTTTCCTACAGAAAATAATTCTAATGCTCTTTTGTTCACAACGTCCCATTTTCAAGTTGTGTAGTAGTTTTAAAAGACTGGATTTAGGTCAAGGGCTATTTTGAAAATCAAATAGGGTCACTAATTCCCTCACAGAATTATAACTAGTTGTGCAGTGAACTACTTTTCATAAGTGTTGACTGGCTGGCATATATTGCTTTAATTCAGCTACTGTAAATTAACACTTCTTTCTGTTGTGAATTATGTATATTTCATAAGGATAGCATTACTTTACCTCTTGATTTGATTTTGTTTTTTAATGAATTTCCTTTTAGCCATAAATAATTTGTATACAAAAGAAGCTGTGTGACCTAAGTAAAAAAAAGTCAGGATCAAGTTTCCATCACAAAATGTTTGATTTTTTGAAAGGTTAAATAAAAAATAATTTAATACATAATTTGCAAGAATGTGATGACTATATATAATATTAAAGAACCATAATCTACCAGAATATACAATGGTCAGGCAAATATAATCAAGTGCATATCATACATGCAAAATCAATGCACTTTTAAAAATAGAAAATATGATCTTTTTATCACCAGATTTAAAAGTTATAATTACTTACAGAAATATTTCCTATGATGATAAGTCTTCCAAAATTTAATTCAAATTCTGTCTTCATCAAATATGAATACAGATTGGAAATTTTTTCCAATTACTGTAATGTAATTCTTCAGCATCCTTCCCTGTCATTGAATAGATTATTTTATTGTTTTTGGCAGTGGGAATGGATTTATTCTGATCAGTTTTTACATTCTTATTGCTTGTGTCCTGTTGATCCTTATGACCAGCATTCCCATGTGAAAGGACGGGCATTAAGTGGGCAGCACTGAAAGATGGTATTTATATAGTGTGTACTGTGTGCTGAGACCTTTGAAGCCTAGTGAAATTTTTGTTTTTCTGTTTATTTATTTCATTTGCTGTACTGGGGATTGAATCCAGGGCCTTTGCACTGAGCTACATTCCCAGCCACCAGTTCCTTTTTAAATTTTGACATAAGGTCTTGCTAAGTTGCAAACTTGCCCAGGCTGGGCTTGAACTTGTGATCCTTCTGCCTCAACCTGCCAGTGTACTGGGATTAAAAGCATGCACCACCATGTCCACTGCCTTTTACATTTTGTTAACGATTAATCCTCACCACAATCCACAAGAGAGGTACCAGTATTATCCCATTTAACAGAGATTGGGTAATTTGCTGAAAGCTACACAGCTGTTAACTAGCATGGTCCTAGTGCAAACCCAGGTTGTCCAGTCCTGAAGAATATCTCGGATAATAATACTGTTGGCCGAGACTTTAAAGTAATAGCTCTGAGGAGTTATTCATTCACAGGCTCACCACTGAAAATACTGACTGTGCTACACTGGGAGGAGGATGGAAGAGGGACGCAGAGTCTACTCTGATGTACTAAGCAAGTAAAGAAACTTATTAAATTCATGATCAAAGGACCCTATCATTTCAGGGTCAAGCATTCACATAATAATGGGGGAGGGGAGTGAGAAAGTTTACCAAGCCCTACAGTTCAGACCATCAAAGGGGCTATTTTAAATCAAAACAGAAGAACATTTGAGGCTATTTTGATCTTGGTCACAGAAGCATCAGAGTGAATCGCTATGTCATATCTGATAGTTTCAACAAGTCAATTGTTCTCAGATCTCTCAAATCAGTTACAGACGCATGTTATGGGAAGAAGGTTCATCAATAATACGTCATCCAGTGACGGATCACAGCCAGTGTCTGAAGAACTGACATAACTGGCACTATTCTTTTTTCTTCCTACATATTTGCAGTACACGATGTTGACGTACCTCGTGTGGAGTTGTACGTGTGCACAGCGCGCCTTCATTCCTTTGTTCGTCCCCTTTCCCTCCCCTCTTCTCCATCTCTTTCTGCATGGGAACGCTTCAGGGCAGAGGGGGCACCTGGGTTCCAGTTGCGATGCTGGCTTTGCCACCGTGAGGCCACTGTGTCGGGGCCACTGTGAGGCGCAGGGCGCTCTATCGTAGAGGGCTCTGAGGCTGCCTGTGGATGCCAAAGGGAAAGCAGATGCAGCCAGGTTTCGGCAGTTACCAGGGTATTTGTCATCCTGGTTGGAGGGTGCAATGTCTTAACTCCAGTCGTTATAGAATCCTCCAGTCTAACATGTACCACTAGTCTAATTAATTTCCTCAGTTTCTTTTCATAGGTGGTAATCATGTATTTATACTATTCTGCCTCGGTAGGTTGGCAGGACACAGTTTGTTCATAATTTATAGTCTTTCATATGAAGGCATTATGGGAATATAAAACATTATAATTCACTAGTTCAAGGCAGCGTCATAAACCCAGTACACCTCAAAACTATTACTGATTTTTAGTTGTTGATCTGTAGAAGTTTTAGGTCTAGAAAATTTTTTTATATCTTCAAAGAAGCCAGTCATCTTATGAGTCCTCAGGGTACAAGTACCTGACAAATAATCACCTGTTTGTAATAAAAAAAAAAAGACTGAGTTGTAATCTCACTGTATACACACAAGAGTTAGGCTGATGAGAAATTTTCATATATTTACCTCTGCTGCAACTGTTTGAATTTAATGAGTTGATAAGCATCCAAGGAGTAGATTTTCCTTTCATAAACTTCTTCAAAAATGTTGGTATTAGAATGACATTAGCAATGAGTTAATTGTAAAAAATAATTCAGCATCTGGGCCTTGGGAGTTGCCAAGAACCAAAGTGTGTTCTTTGCTATCGTCAGAAATTCCAGAGCAGCTGAAGGAGGACTAGGGAGAAGAGCAGAAGCCAGAGCTCTGACACTGATAAGTGAGGTGTGAAAATGACTAACGGGATGAAGTTACACACAGTGCCTTTAACTCAGCACATATTTCTCTTCCATAGTGATATCAGAAGATGGAGGAGGGGGCAGTAACAATTGAAGTCGAATCTTTAAAGGTGTAACTGAAGACACTTTAGCCTAGAAATCCAGAACTTTCCACATCCCAGTGCATATAATTTTGTGTGTTGGTTATTGCACATCTATCAGTAGACAAGAGGCAATTGTCCAGTTTGAACACAAGGCGCAGTCCTGAATTTTGCTGGTCCTCTCAGCAGGTAGGCTCAGATTATGTTAGGTCTTCAACAGGTGCTATTGCACTAAGGGTAACTAATGGCTTAAATTTACAACCATAGCTCCTAGACTATAGGAGGAGACATAGCAACCTGGAGGGAGCTGTAGACTGCCCGGCATCATACGGGGCCATCCCCGGTATTGTTTTATCAGTAGGAAGCTCTTGGATTCCTCCTCAGCTAGATGGAATCTCCTCATCTGAAATTCTTCCTCATCTGGATTTCTGCTTTCAACATGCACTCTCAAATTAGCGTGCCACTATATGTGAAATTCCTTCAACTAGAAACAGCTTGCTTTCTTCTTTTTCAATAAAAATTCCGTTAATCATTTGAAGTTAAAGACTAATACTTAAAAGGCAGCCTGAAATACAGACTTTTCTCCTAAGCTGGGCAATTGTTTCAGGCTTCAAGTGACTCCAGGCTAGGAATTTCTCCTAATGTCATACGAATTACTTGTACATTAATTTAAATGGGAAGTCTGGTGCTTGGAAACTAATTTGCCCCAAAGCAGAAAGTCACCAAAGAGGAAATAAAGGAAATTTAAAAGCATATTTTCTATGTATAACATAAAGTCACCATTTATGTGAATCCTGTACCTCTGCAAATACATTGTGGTTACTTGTGCTTACCGCTTCTTATCATCAGATAAACTACAATGAAATCTCATGTTTCAAACAGTGTGTTATTACATTGAATTCTTTCACCAGACGGGAGTTCTTTTTATTGGCAAAGAGGACAGAAGGACATTTTGATATATTTTTCTGCACTAAGGCTATATAGCTCTTTTCCCATTAAACTGTCTTTAAAATATAGGTCAAGATTTTTGCTTTATATTATAAGGCACAGCACACTTTTGTTAAGTATGCCCTTGCTTTGATGTCCTCAGAGCATTGTTTAGAAATTACTTTTACTGTATATTTCCTCTGACACGGCACCTTTGGGAATATTGCCACATGGAAGTGGGAGTTAATGACCCATTCATTTTCTCGAATTCTTAAAGAATGATTTTCAAAACTAGATTTAATTAACAAAAAATTCAACATGAACACACGCAAATATTTTGTAAGAATCTATGTGTTGTCATTGGTATAATTTCCACACCATGAGTGAATGGGGAGGACTGCAAATCTTACAGTGTTCTACTGATCTACGAGTCGAGGCCCTGAGTCATCCCCTTCTTGACGATCCAGAGTACACTCCTGGGAGTTCTTCATTTTCAGACTTTAACAGCTCAGAGCTTTGCTCTCACGTCCCAAAGGATTGTAGAAAAGCAGCTTTGTTTCTTCCTCGGAAAAGTAGTCTTCTTTTCTCCTCTGAATTCTGAGTTTTTCCTTATTCTTTTAAACAAATTCTAGGAATATCCTGTTGGAAGAAATAGTGGTTGGCTTTTCATATATCACTCTTACGATTTGTATAACTCTTTCTCATATTTAATTCTCATACTATGATATAGGTGTCATTATTAGGGACCAATCCACTGAGGTATGGATTTAACACTGATTCTTCCAGTGGCTTTGTCTTTGCTAACACTCTCTCTCTTACTGGAGAACTGCCTTTTTGTCCTATTCCTAGACTATCATCCACATGATTCATTTTTCTTTTCATGACTGATTGGGTTACCAATTGTTAATGGTCAGTCTTGTGACTCAGTCATTCTAAATTCTTCCTTCCAGCTTTATTTTTAATATCCAGGATGTGCACAGTGGGCAGCTGATAAGTGAATATGAAGTAAGTCTAGATCTGCTGATGGCTGCTGTTTGTCTCAGAGAAAGGCTGAGACAAACTAGGAACAAAGAATTCGCCTGCAGTTTGTTTTCCCTGAGCCATTAATTACTCTTTCTGTGTTCAAACCATCACTATAACTGAAGCAAGTCAATTCAATACCGATTCCCAATTTAAACTGGGGGAATTGAAATAATGTTAACACAAGTGACCATTCTGAGATACTAAAATGTGTTTTGTCTTTGCCCCTTTTGCAATTATTTCTATTGAACTACTCTTTCAGTTGTGCCACGAGCACAATTTAGTAAATCTAAGGAAATTATAAGAATAAAATTCTCATGATTTTGACTCAAGGGTCTCTGAATATGTTGGTCATTGATTTTTTGCACATGCGCTCTCAGTAGCTGAGGTGGGTTTCCTAGAAGGTGCTTTCTCACACGTTAGGAAAACACATGTGAATACAGGAAACAAACATGGGTTCTAAGACATTCTGATCCTGAAAACAACACATGTTTTAAAACTGATTTGTCTTCTTCCTTGTTTGCTTAGTGGAGAAATAAGCAGATACATTTTTACTGCACCTGTAGCAGCTAAACAGAACTCTACAGAACACACATCCTAATTTGATTTGCTTACAGACCTCTGTGGGTCCTCGTGACCTCCGCTCCAAAAACACTTGAATATAGGAGTAAAAGCTTTATTCTTATGCTCCAGCATGAGCAGAGGCTACTTAAGTGTTGAGAAACCTCCCTCAAAGGCAGGAAATATTTCTGTTTTTCTATCCTCAAGTAGCGCTCTGGCCCCATCACCACGTGCAAAAGATGGGGGAGGAAAATGTCTACGCAGCAGTAGTGTGTCAGGCTACTTCATCGGTCATATGACCCATTAGCATCTCCATCTAGGGGTGTGTGTTTTACTGTGATAATGAAGCAAAATTAACTTTGGTGCAAGGGTTTCTCCTTGTGTGCATCCTGTAGCCGAGGGAGAGTCTGAGCTCCTCTTTGATGTGGAATTGTTGGGACAGCAGAGCTCAGGCGTGAAAGCTTCAAAGCTAGTCCTTCACGTCTCTGGAGGCTTGATTTCCGTGAGTACAGTCTGAAGGCCTATGTCAGGGCAGCTGTCTCTCTCCCATCCTACACTTCATAGCTCAAGTTCTTTTGTCCCGATCTCAGTTCCACATCTAGCTTTATTTGGTATTTTGTACATTTCTTCTTTTTGTCATCAAGTATTGATTTTACTTTTTTAAAAATTCATTTATTTTATTTTAATGGTACATTTTAGATGTACATAGTGATAACATTCATCATAGGGGATTTGTACCTGTACAAGATATATCTTGTTGCTTCTTTTTTCCCATTTCCCTCCCCTCCCCTCCCCCACCCTCCCCATTTACAAAAACTTTATTTCCGTTTTTTCCTTCCATTTCTTATTTCTCCTGTCCCTCTGTTCCTTTCCCCCTCTGCCTCCCTTGTTTCCTTTCCCATTTGGACATTTTCTTCCCTTTCCCAATATATTACATTTTAGTCTTTATTTACACTTTCAGTTTCTCATACCAGAGAAACAATGCAGTATTTAAACATGTGTATCCGATTTCTTTCACTTAAGAGTATGGTCTCAAGATGCATCCATTTACCTAGGAATATCTCAAGCTTATCCTTCTTTATGGCAGAGTAGTACTCCATTATATAAAAAAATGCATTTTCTTTATCCATTCTGCTGTTGATGGGCATTTGGGCTGTTTCTAAGATTTAGCTATTACAAACTGTGCTGCTTAAACATGGCTGTGCATATATCACTGCGGTATAATGCTTTTAATTCTTTTGGGAAGATACCAAGAAGTGGAATAGCTGGGTCAAATGGAATCTCTAGTCCTAGTTCCCTGAGGAATCTCCACACTGATTTCCATAGTGGTTGCACCAGTCTATATTCCCACCAACAGTGGAGAAGGGTTCCTTTTTCTCCACAGCCCCTCCAGCATTTGTTATTGGCTGACATGTTGATAATAGTCATTCTTTCTGGAGTCAGGTGGAATCTCAGGGTTGTTTTAATTTGCATCTCTTGAGTGACCAGTGATGTTGAACATTTTTTCATATGTCTCTTTGGTGTTTCTACTTCTTCATCTGAGAAGTGTCTATTCATTTCAGTTGCCCACTTTTGGATTGGGTCTTTAAATTTGGGGCATCTGATTTTTTTTGAGTTCTTTATATATTCGAGATGTTAGTCCTTTGTCAGAGGAAAGGCTGGCAAAAATTTATTCCCACTCTGTGGGTTGTCTCTTTGCTCTGTTGGTAGTTTCTTTGCTGTGCAAAAGCTTTTTAATAAGATCAGGTCCCACTTGTTGATTCTTTGTAATATTTCCTAGGCAACTGGGGATTTGTTCATAGAGTCCTTGCCTACACCTATGTCTTCAAGAGTTCTACCTATTCTATCTTCCAATAGATGTACTGTTTCTGTTTTAATATTTAGATCTTTGATCCACTTTGATTTTAGCTTAGTGCATGGGGAAAGATATGGGTCTAGTTTTAACCTTTGGCATGTGGAGAGCCAGTTTTTCCAGCACCATTTATTAAAGAGGCTATCTTTCTTCCAGTGAGGTTGTTTGACCCCTTTGTCAAAGATAGGGTGACTGAGCGTGTTTGGACCTGTTTCTTCATCCTCTAATCTGTTCCATTGGAACTGGGGTCTGTTTTTGTGCCAGTGCCATGCTGTTTTTATTACAGTATCTTTGTAATATAGTTTTAGGTCAAGGAATGTGATGGCCCCTGCTTTGCTTTTGTTGCCCAGAATTGCTTTTGCTAGTCTAGGTTTCTTTTGGTTCCAAATGAATTTTAAGATTGTTTTCTCTAATTCTATGAGGTATGCTATTGGTAATTTAATTGGGATTGCATTAAATCTGTATAGCCATTTAGGGAGTATGGCTATTTTCACTATATTGGTTCTTCCTACCCAGGAGCAAGGGAGATCTTTCTATTTTCTGATATCTTTTTCAATCTCGTTTTTCAAAGTATTGTAGTTTTTATTGTATAGAGCTTTACTTCCTTCATTAGATTGATTCCTAGGTACTTCATTTTTTTTGGATGCTATTGTGAAAGGTGTTGTTTCCCTAATTTCTCTCTCTGTTGTTTGTGTACAGGAATGCTATTGATTTCTGAGTGTCGACTTTGTATCCAGCTACACTGCTGAATTTGGTTATTAAATCTAGAAGTTTTTTGGTGGAGTTTTTGGTGTCCTCTATATAGAGTATCATGTCATCTTCAAATAATGACAATTTAACTTCTTCTTTTCCTATCCTTATTCCTTTTATTTCTTTCTCTTGTCTAATTCCTCTGGCTAATGTTTCCAGAACTATATTGAATAAGAGTGGTGAGAGCAGACATCCTTGTCTTGTTCTGGATTTTAGAGTGAAAGCTTTTAGTTTTTGACCATTTAGTATGATGTTGGCTGTTGGTTTGTTTTAGATGGCTTTTATGAGATTGAGATAAAGACCATCCATTCCAATTTTCTGCAGGGTTTTTATCATGAATGAGTGTTGGACCTTGTCAAATGCCTTTTCTGCATCTATTGAGATGATCATATGGTTTTTGTCCTTGGTTCTGTTAATATGGTGTATTACATTTATTGATTTGCATATGTTGAACCATCCTTGCATCCCTGGAATGAATCCTACTTGGTCATAATGTATAATGTTCTTGATAATGTGTTGCTTTCTGTTTGCCAGTATCTTATTGAGGATTTTTGCGTCTATGTTCATTAATGAGATTGGCCTGTAGTTCTCTTTTTTTGTTGGCTCCTTCTCTGGCTTTGGTATCAGGATAATGCTTGCTTCCAGGAATGAATTTGGGAGTATTGCTTCTGTTTCAATTTCATTAAAGAGTTTGAGAATTAGCGGCATTAAATCATCTCTAAATTTCTTATAGAATTCAGCAGTGAATCCATCAGGACCTGGGCTTTTCTTTGTTGGTAGGTTGTTAATTAATTATTATATCTAGGAATTTGTCTATTTCTTCTGTATTTTTGATCTTATTAGAATACAAATTCTCAAAGTAGGTATTGATGATCTTCTGGATTTCTGCAGGATTTGTTCAGGAGCATGCTATTTAATTTCCATATGTTTATGGAATTTTGTGGTTCCTTTTGCTGTTTATTTCCAGTTTCAATGCACTATCCTCTGATAGTATGCATGGGATAATTTCTTTTCATTTGCATTTACTTAAGCATGTTCTATGAGCTAGTATGTGGTCTACTTTGGAGAAAGTCCCATGTGCAGCTGAGAAGAATGTGTATTCTGATGTTGTGGGGTGGAATACACTGTATACGTCTACTAGGCCCATTTGTTCAAGAGTTTGGTTTAGATCTGATAATTCCCTGTTGACGTTTTGTCTAGTTGATCTGTCTATTTGTGACAGTGGGGTATTGAAGTCCTCCATTACAATTGTATTGGTGCTTATTTGGTTTTTTATGTCTGTCAATATTTGTTGTATGCAGTTATGCACACTGGTATTTGGTGCATATATATTTATGATTGTCATCTCTACTTCTTGGATTGTTCCCTTTACAAGGATGTAGTGACCTTCTTTGTCTTTCTTAATGAGTCTTGGCTTGAAATCCACTCGGTCTGCAAATAGAATGGCTACCCCTGCTTTTTTCCAGGCTCCTGTTGCATGAAGTATTGTTTTCCATTCTTTGACTTTCAGTCTATGAATTTCCTTTTGAATTAAATGTGTTTCTTGTATGCAGCGGATTGCTGGGTCTTGCTTCTTGACCCATTCTGCCAGTCTGCTTCTTTTGTTTGGCTACTTGAGAGCATTTACATTGATGGTTATAATGACATATGTTGACTTATTCTTGTCATATTATTTACCTGTTGTTGGCTTCCTAGTTTTCCCTTCTGTTTAATTACTTGCCTTGCCTGAAGGATTCATTCTGTTGTGATTCCTGGAGTTGTAGTCCTCATTTTCTCTTTCCAGAATGTCCTTCAGAATATTTTGGAGTGCTGGTTTGGTGGTCATGAATCTATTCAGGTGTTCTTTGTCATGGAAGTATCTTACTTCTCCATCAATTTTGAATGACAGTTTTGCAGTATGCATCAATCTGGGCTGAAAGTTGTTGTCTTTTAGGCTTGAAATACTTCACTCCAAGCTCTCCTTGACTTGAGGGTTTGTGTTGAAAAGTCTGCTGTGGTTCTGATGGGCTTTCCTTGATAGGTTATTTGTTTCTTTTCTTTAACAGCTTTCATTATTCTGTTCTTGTGTTGAATTTTGGAATCTTGACTATTATATGCCTGGGGTAGATTTTTGTTGATCATGGCTAATTGGAGTTCTGTATGCCTCACTTTTCTGTAAGTCCAGTTCTTTTTCCATACTGGGGAAGTTTTCTGCCATTATTTCTGTGAACAGGTTTCTTATATGATTTGTGCTATTTCCTGCTTTTTCATTGACTCTGATCAATCTTATGTTATTTTTCTTCATGTCATCTAGCAGCTGTCATATTGATTTTTCATGGTCATTTACCGTTTTGAAGAACTCTTTTTTTTCTTGATCATTAATCACAATCTTGTCTTCTATAGCTGAGATTCTCTCTTCATATTGTTTCATTCTACTGCCTATACTTTCAATGGAATTTTTAATCTCTTGGAATCTGTGTGAATCTGTTTCATGGATTCCATTTCTTTCCTGTGTTGGGCATTTAATGTTTCCATCATTTTTCTAAGATCTTCTTTTTTTTATCTGTATCTGCTCTAGAGTCACTAATCACATCTTTCATTCCGGAAATGATTTCTGTTTTGATGTTTTCTAGAGCCTCACTCATCTGCTTTGTTACTTCTGCTGCTACTGCTTCCAAGAGTCTGGGTGGGAAGCTTTCAGATTGTTCCACTTCATTACCCCCTGGGTTTGCTTTTGGTGAGCTGGAGGTATGGGGTTGCATCTTATTTGTGTGTCTTCTCATTTTCTATTTTTTTCTTCTTTAGTTTAGTTCCTGGGTTGATGCTTATGAATTGCTTGTGACAGGTAGCTTTTTTTGTTAGTTTTGAGAACCTTTTGGAAGTGACTACTTCCTCAGAGATGTCTTACAGGTGTAACTAACTGGTTTTTGTGTTATGAGTCTGTTGCAAGATCTTGCCTCTTCAATTTATTGGGGCTGAGAAGTTGCTGTCTGTTTGGCGAGCCCTTAGTTCTTTGACCATGGCCTATAGTGTTATTTGTGACCCTCTGCCAATCTTAATCTTGGCATGCAAGGAAGAATTGAGTAGAACAATTCTGTCCCCTTGGCTAAAGTAGCACAATCAGCAGCAGCAATAGCATCAGACACAATCTAGAAAATAACAAACTGTAGTAACTATTAATCTGCCACCTTATACCTTATGAACTAGATTTGCGGTTATATAACAATATCCAAAATAAACAGGAAACTTGTATGCAGTAAATATGCCCTCAGTATGGTGATTTTACTTTCAGCAGAGAAAATTCAAAAGAG